>MU155674.1:0-14458 GCA_015484465.1 Pholiota conissans
ATTTCAAACTAGAGATGAGTGAATACCTAAGCCCTGACCGAACTTCACGAAGAAAGCAGTCAGGCCGGCGTCTTTGCTCATCCGAATCCCCAGGGCCTCTCTATCATCGACGGGGTGCCCGTTGACATTATGGTATCCGCCTTCAGGCGTGTGGTCTTCCACATCATGCAAAGACCGTGCCACAGCGCGGCAGGTTGGCTCATCAACGCCAACAGGCCCGAGAACCCCAAGAACTTCACGCTCTATTTCGCCGGCGCAGCTACGGTGCACACGCTGCAAGGTGTGCTGGCGGAGATAGCGATAGTGGTCGCGCTCTGCCTGCGAGGCGAGGAAGCCGCCGATGCCCATGGAGAGTGCGCCTGCAATGAGTTCGGCGACGCCGCCGAGCACGACGAGCTTTGACTCGCCGAGTGACGAGAGGCCTGCCGTGAGCGCGAAGGGGACCGTCAGGCCGTCTGATAGCCCAATAATACTGGTAGGATGTGTTTGGTAAGTACGAGGCCTACGATCGCGAAACGCGAGGCGGATACTTACACATCGCGAATGATGTCCGGGTTGATTAACGTGCGGTCGACTTTTTTGAAGTCTTTACAGCAAACACCATCTTCAGTCGTGTTTCTGTCGCATTTGCCGTCGATAAGTGATGGCTGGGCAGTAGTAGGCACTGGTTGCACGTTCCGAGTTTCCTCATCTATTGACCAAACTGAAGGTTTTTTGATTGTTGAAAGGGTTTCTTTTCGAAGTTCAATGGCTGGAGGGGAGGAGGAAGATGTTGACCAACTAGACATAGTGCAAGCTGGATTCGCCGTCTCTATTCTGGCCGCTTTTTAATAAGTACAACATTCCTGCTTCTTGCCGATGGGCCAATGGGAGAGTTCCTATTTGAGCACAAGTTTTGAGCGATCCAATCAGAGACGAGGCATTATGCATATACTTTCTTCCCATTGGTTGCTAATTGCGGTTAAGGAGCAGTCACAGCACGTTATGTGCACCTAGTCCAACTACGCAGCACTAACCGGATCCATCGTCGCGGCCTTGTCCTTAGGCCTCAGGCCTCAGGGCTGATCCCAGAACATATACGTACGATTCGAGCCCGAACTCCGTTGCGTGTTCTGCGGTCATCTTGGGCGCTGTATTACGACAACATGGAGCAGGACCGTAGTCAGATACGTTTCTCCTCCTCACGAATCCTCATCCCAATGATTCAGTGGATCACATCGTTATAGATGACCACTAGTCCTGGTTCGAAAGGATAACGTTGTCCGCCGCCGCCGTCACTAAATTAAAGTCAGCGTTTGCATACGGAACAAAAAGTCTGTCTTATCCTTTGTGGATGCATTAACGGAAGGCTTAGTGCCGTCGCGGATACTAATTCTTGTGCGCGAATGGATCTATCAATACGGGTGTATATTTCAGATCAAAATGTTATTGCTGAATACTTACAGTCAATAACAAGCAGATTTCTGAGTATATGTCAAACCAAAATGAAGTCCACCCAGTGAGCGTAGAATTAGGCCACCAATAACTCTTCATATCATCAGATATTCAACTTAAAGACGTCAAAATACAAGTTTAAACGGCCACGATAAGGTAAGAGAATGCAGTCATCATATGGCGTCAGTGAACAATAGGTGAGTAAGATTGTGACGTACGCGGATGGCAGAAATGGCGAGGAAGGGAGAGAATGAGAACAGGGAATAGGATCCACCCACGCACTAGCAGCAGAGCAAAAGCAACTGAGGCGGCGACTTCTCACGCCACGTTCGAACGCGTCCGTGCGCTCCTCCTGCCTCTCGTTACAGTAGACTTTCTCATAACGCATACCAAATGAAAAACCCCTTCGGCTATGCATTGTTGAATCTGTCACACTGCGTGACGTTCGTGAGATATTCTGTGACTCCCTCAACTTGTGACGCGCTTGTGGTTCAGAAAGCAGTCAATTCTTCTTCTACGCGAGTTATAGATGCAGTATATGCCAGAAAATAAGTTATATCCATGTTTTGCAAATTGCATTAAAAAAATCGGGCTTGCATCCATGTCGCATCCAGGCTCCTAAACGCGCCGCTCGTTTCGCTCGGAGGAGCTTCATCCCAGTAGTGGGAACATATTTCTAAATTCATCAAAAATGTAAATAGTGACAAATCAACATAAGGGCTCCTGCTTGCGAAAGAGCGGCTTGCGCAATTTGGATTCGGTGATCTCGGTCGCGAGGCCCATCAGCACGTCGTCACATTTCATCACAAATGCATCTTATCATCGCCTAGGTCTATCCAAGCGTTGTGGATCGATATTGTGTATTCCATAGACAAATGCCAATGTTATACCATTTTGACTTTTGACCTACTAAGTAACTGTCCATGGACACAGTTTTGTTTCTTGTGGATGAACATGGTATCATTGAAATATTGGATGCTCTTCTCGAGTATTACGATGACCAAAATCTAAGGTCTAACACGGATGAGACCGGGCCTTATCCAAATCCAGTAAGTGGATCCGGATTGGATCTGGATGGATTCAGCGTGGATTGGATAAATCCGTTGAAATCCACTAAGACAGTATTAGTATTTATGAACTGTAGTAGACATATTTCAATAATAGTAACTATTTGAGACTCAAAAACATGCTCACGAATGAATTTTACACTGAATACGAACAGATGCAATACCGAGTGATCCGTGGCTGTGTTTTTGTGTCGGTACAATTGTACCTGACCTAGACGGCGAGGCATGTACATCTAAGCTATAGCGGTGCATATACACTGAATTTACAGTCAATAATAGCTACTGTTTAAATCTGTAACAATTCTGAATGCTTTCACACCCATAATAACCAAAACGGCAATACACAGGCGTGTAACTGGCACATGACAAAAGTTCGGTTATTATGACCCCGCTATTGCTCTGCGATATAATTTTTTTCTTGCTAGACTTTCTCAAGGCCCTTCATAACCTAAAAAATGCACTATCATAGAAATTTGGTTGCTGTGGAAGCCCCTACGGTATGATTGAGCCATGCAATACAGGGCGGCCCGTGCGAGCCCGTGCGAACTGGACGCACAGCAACGCAGAGATACCGCGATAGACATTTGCGAGACAAATGGATGTTTTGCAAACCTATAATCAATTTATAATTGTTGTATACATAGATTGATACTTATATTTCCAAGTCATAGACCACAGGATGCTGTAGAACATGTTTATGAGTCCCAATGACATCAAGTGCCTGTATTGGAGCTGTTTTCAAATGCTATTTCATTTTTTGTTTTTCAGGGTTGTAAGATCGAAACTATACATTTCTGAAAACAAAAAATCATCTCAGTCTAACGATACTACTTCCTAATCAGTGTTACAGAGATAATTCAACCATAGTTAAATGTTATGACCCGGATAAATCAACCAAGGCAATGAAGAAGCAATGGCTATAAGAACGGATTCTCATCAGCGTCAACCTGTATATCTCTACTAATAATGTCCTGCATATATTTGAGGCCAGGGTTGAGTGGCGAAGTTGACTTGGCCCAAGATCCGACGGCCATTTGGGCTTTGAAAGTCTGAGAAGACATGTTGTGTTGCATAAAGTTAACTTGACGCCACCCAGTGGAAAAGGCTCGTTCAGCATCTACAGATGTTGCTGCATTGAATGTTACGTTAGAAAAAGAGTACAACACGCGAACAAAAATGCTCTTACCTGGTGCCGAGCAGAAGTCTGATGCCATCCGAGCAAGAATCGGGCGCTGAGTACTTGCCCGATGCCAATACATCATATAGCCACCTGCCTCGATGATTGCTGACTTTGGGATCAGAGGCTCATTGAAATATGTTTTGATGTGGTCGGCAGGCAGACCAGATTGTGCAATGACCGTCGCATAACGTGAGCGTCGCGTCTATTGTTATAGGCGCTGTATAGGCGCCTAATGGTCAGCGGATCAAATATGAGCTATGTTGAATAAGAAACATACCGTTTGATCCAGGGATGATGGTTCTTCATCAACTCTCAATGATTCATCTGTAGCATAAAATTTATTCCACTTAGCAATGACTCTCTTCTCAATAGCCGTGATCTGTGCTCTACTCCGTCCATGGTCCTTGAACCACTTCATTTTACGATCTGGACACATTGCTAGTCAGGGAAAGAATTAGTATATGAATAACTATCATGATGTTGAGATGCACCAATTGCAATAACATATATATCGCAGTCGAAATTTGTGAAAGTCGAATATTTGTCGATGAGAAGAATGGAGGCCTGACAAGCAATACGAACTATATTGGAAAGATCATGCTCCTCATCATCGCGTGCAGCAATAAGACCTTCACG
The DNA here is from genome assembly GCA_015484465.1 of Pholiota conissans. Taxonomy (NCBI): domain Eukaryota; kingdom Fungi; phylum Basidiomycota; class Agaricomycetes; order Agaricales; family Strophariaceae; genus Pholiota; species Pholiota conissans. The sequence goes on from MU155674.1 coordinate 4,318, forward strand.
AGCCTCCTCTAAGGCAGGGATGACATCAACTATAAGTGGCGTCTCAGCGGTTGAGAAAATTCTCGTAGGCTCGTCAAATAACTATGTGAAAACATGCATAAGAGAAATATTAAATGCTCAGAAGTAGACCATACCAGTAAAACTTCATTAACATCCTCTGACATCTTCCATTGATCATCCGAAAGCTGATATGCCCTCAATTTCAAAGACTCGATTGCTGTAAGCTGTTCAACAATGTTGCGAAAAAAGAAGTGCGCATCTAAGCACTTGAGGTCAGAGTTCCAGCGAGTAGCGACACGTCTTGTAAGAGTGCGCTGAGTCCCTGCAACTTCAGGATCATCGGAGACCATGTTTTTGAAGCGCTCAGTGAGGTGCCCAACATCATGGACTTTCCGACCAAGGCCACAGACCTTTGATATCAATTTATATGAGCAAAATATGATTCAAGATAAAGTGAGGGTCCTTACACGAGGGAATATTTGCAGAGCAATTCTTTCTTCTTCTGGGTCCATGACGATACCCTTCTCTGCCATCAACTGTATGGCCTTTTCCCGAAGAGTCTTGACAACACGCTTGTTGTGGACCAGTTTCCCTTCATCATGGTCCTCTTCTTCAGCCTCCAGTGTCGCATCCGCTTCCTCCTCAATGGCAATGTCATCTGGGCCAGAGGGGAAATTATCTCCTTCCTCGAGCGTGGCTTCATCATCATCATCATCAGGAGTAGAATTCTCCCCAGGACGACGAAAAGCAGCTGCTCGAGCACCAGCAGCAATCTTGACGCTCTTTTTGCGCTTTGGGATTTTGAAGAAGAATGAGATAAAGATCTGCACAATTGAATGATTGTTAGGAATTTAAAATAGAGTAAAATAATTCTACTCACTTTCGCTGCCAGATTGAATATGTGTGCTAAGCATCGCAGTCTTCCTTGAATGCCAGGAAATGATGGAAGATATTCAGGCAGCAGCTCTGCAAGTTTGTCGCAGTTGGACGCATTGTCCATACACACAGAAAATAACTAATGTGTTCCCGCAGAGTGGAGTCAAAAAATGCTCATTGAAACAGAACAGGAGTTTCTTACCGAATCTTCCAAACCAAATCGTTTGGCACAGTCCCCAACGACTTCAGCCAGGTAGCGACCATCATGCTTCTGAGTCAAACTAAATATAATTCAGTGAATAAAGGAATATTAGAGGATTACTGTCACACACACCGAATAAATTCTAGGATTGCACGATGAATGCAGCCTTCATTATACCAAACCACCACCAATCCCAGATACGAAGAAACAAGGGGTGATGTCCAACCATCAAGTACAAGGTGGACTGTTCCATTCCGTTTCTAATAACAAAGAAAAAAATTAGAATACCATTGTGATTGTTGCATAGAATTGAAAACATAATACATACCGCAAAATAGTCCTTTACATAACGAGACATTTCAAGGTACAGATGATTGATATCCCTGCTTACAGTCATCTCACTGGGGACAGCAGTACCTGGACGAAGTATTTCGACCTCCCTAAGATAGTCTTCATCTGTGACCGCATGAAAAGGGCGAAGACTTTTGGCACAGCGCAAGGCAAGAAGAACTCGATGGGCGGCAGGGCTGTAGGATAGTGTGTTGGGGTTGGACAATTTGTCTGAATTGGAGCTAGAGAGGCCCTGTGCATCGAGGCATGCCTTAACCGTTTTGACGAGGTTACTGGTACCTTCCCCGGTCTTGGAACGTGGGTGCAAGAGAACTCGGTGGTCGGAAGGATGTGATTTACAAGTAAAAACAAATGTAAGACTCGGAGGAGGACCGCTTTCCCATTGGAGAGAAATGTCGAAATGATCATAAGCTTCGGATCGCCAACTCGTCCTAGCTGCATCTATATTAAAGTCATCAGTAATTCAAATATGCACTAGAGCAAGAGTCAGACGCGTGAACACACCAATAATTTGATCATCTGAAAGATCCCAGACTTCAGCATCGGACTTCTTGTTGATAGACACTACTTGTGTGCGACCGCGACGTCGTTTAATTGGGGAAACAAGAGCCAGAGGAGGGGTATCATCTTCCGTATCTGATGGCAAGACTGATGGCTCGTCGAAGGTTTCTGGAGTAAGACTACGAGGGCGAGGAAAGTTGACAACACGGTTGGTAGAGCGTCCACGTGTAGTAGGCTTTGGAGGCATGTTTGCGGAAGTGAAGCGCGTACTGTGCCTGATACAATGGCTATATGATTTGCACTTTGCGCAATGCTTGTCGTCTTTATACCTTTTGCAACCTCACCTGGACTTTTGACGGAAAATTTGAAGGAAAAATAACTTATGTATAGGCTGATAGGAGATACATTGGAAATTTATTCAAATAGAAACCTATTCTATGCAGGAGGTGTTCAAACCTCGGAAATCATTCTATAACTTTATGGATGAATGCTGGGTAGCGAAAGGACGAACGGTGGATTGAACACAGATAAGGCTAATTATAAACACGGCCTCTCGGCGAGAGCCAAAAATACCCATGGATATCCAGGAATCCAGTGGGAAATATCCATATCTGTACTTATCACGTGGGTATCAATCCAACGGATTGGATCCCGGATTTACATAATCCATGTTAGACCTTACCAAAATCATCGCTCAGTGGTACTTGACTGGGCAGGCTCGATTAATACGGACATTCTCCGAGCAGAAATGTGTCTACTCTCTCAAAAAGAAGCTGGATTTCACTTTTCAACCAACAAAACAACGGAGAGCAAGCTCGTGGACTTCAATATACCCCAAATGGCAGAAAAGATGAAGATTTTGGCCCCCCACTTATGGAACATCTACATTTTGCTTCCCCAGTAGATTGAGTGGTGTCACCACAATGGACATCTTATCCTCCCCATCCTCCAGTGCCATCAACACTGGTATCCAAAATGACATGGTCTTCCCTCCGCCAGCTTGTGCACTTTCAATGACATCCTTTTGTTTCGTAGAGGGCGAGAGCAGTTTGAACTTGATGCCAACATGCTCGTCACACCGAATTTCCGCATTGTCAAGTCTCGGATCCGCTGTACCGTCCATCCATGTGTAGGGAAACCGCCACAGGTGCCATACTAGGTAGCTCGATAATGTTTGAAATAATCAATCCGACGAATTTTTGGCCCCCTAATCATGCGTGACACTGGGTATCCATTTCTGGCGCTCAAGGCAACATCTCCGAGATCACCGAATCCAAATTGCGCCAGCTAAAGTTGCCAAAGTCCGGTTCAGGTCCGGTTCGGGCACCTTTTCGTGAACCTGAACATGAACCTAACGGATTTTTTGCACTTTTTGTGAACATGAACCGGACATTAGGTTCAGGTTAGGTTCAGCCAAATGTAGGTTCGGTTCAGGTTCACAGTAGGTTCGAACAGGTTCGAACCCATAGTACTTCCATATATAGATTTTCTACTTAGAATGACAAAAAAAAACCACTATTCACAGTCCAATGCTACCTGCGCCTTAGCATTTTCCTCCCAGCGTGCATTCTGAGCATCACGAGCAGCCTTCTCACGAGCCTCAATTGTACGACGCTCACGTTTGTACTTTGCTTTGACTAATTGCACAGCAGAAAATGTTTCGGTTAATAAACGACGACGACGCTTGGAATCAGTCAGTCCGGCATCTGAAAAAATTCGTTCGCAAGGGACAGAAGATCCCTGAATTGCAAGATAGTCTCGTGCTATCTTGCTGAGGACTTTAAAGCGGAATGCATTAGTCTTGAATTGTGTATTCATTAGTCACATCATACATGAACAATGAAAATAAAACACATACCTTCCACCAATGAAGAATGTCGGATTCGAGGGGAGCCAAGGGCTCATTCAGGTAAGTCGTTAATTCTGCTCGGAGATTTTGATTGAGCGCTGACATTTGTGCTGCCTTCTTCTTTGCCAGGACAGATGCGAGAAAACTGCTTTGATAACCGGTGGCCCGAGGTACGGTCTCTTCATAGGTGGACTGACCTGCTGTTGCAATGCGCTCTCCAGGTGTTTCATCTGCACGAGCTTTGTATTGGTCAAACTATATTTTATGAGTAAGTATAATGCATTAAGACCCGGAGCACGATACAAACTTACAACAGAGTTCATGACATTGCGGGCATAATCAGCACCGTCATTTGTCCAGGCCCCTTCAAAATACGAGTCCTTGAGGGTCGGATTCATGTCTAGTAAAAGGAAATTTACTTTTTGGAGGCATATATGGGTGAATAAAACGTACAAATGCTGACAATATTTGCTGTAGAATGGTCGGTTTTGTTGTAATACTTCTCAAGCTGCTTGATACCCTCTTGAATCGCACCCGAGATAGGCTCCATCTCCGGCAAACCCGCAAGGTTACGCCAATTCAGTAAAAATGATTCATAAGTCGGAATGACACGCCAAACCGATGGATCAACTTCTGATGAGAATTCTTGTTGAACCTTCGAAGCTTCCTAGATCTTATGAATGAGTTTAATGTAAAGTTTAAGGATAATAGAACACTGTACCGCAAGGACCTGATGTATCAAACCGACTAAAACCCACTCATCACTGTTCAGCTTATATGATGAGTATGTCGGTTGTCCTTTTGGAACATTTGGGACCTCTGACGAATCGTCTGCCCGGTTCACAAAGTCCTGAACAGCCTGATCAAACAATGAATATTAATTCTTGGATAATACACCAAACTGAGACGTACAAGCTTAAGCTCAAGCAATCTCTCGAGTACAGCGCACCAAGTTCCCCATCGGGTTTGGCAAAAGGGAAGAAGCTCCTTTTCTTCACAATCTTCAGCCTGACGGCAGCACTTCTTGAAGAATGTCTTTGCTTGAGGAGACCGACGGACCTAGACACAATGTTGATAACCATACATATTGTATAACATGATCTACTTACCTTTGCGATCATCCCCCTAATCTTGAGTAATAGAGTAGCACTTGTTACTTCTTTTGCGCCTGCTGGAAGAGCCTTTGCAGCATTTTTGACTTCCTTGCGCAAAGCAGACACGTCTTCCTCTGACTCTTCCTCATCCTCGGCAAGTGATTCCGCAACCGGAGCTACAATGGGAACGTCTACTTCCTTGCCAAGGGAAGTCTTTTTTCGTTTGGAGGGCGACAGCGACTTCAAAAACCTTTCCTCAGCCAGGCTAACAGCATGTGCATAGCAGCTGGAGAAGCAAATCTTAGTACTAGCAGTAACTTTGTAGCATACACTTACTGTGATCTTTGGTCTTTGGCGTCAAAAAGAATTCCCTCTGCTTCGAGTTTTTCTTCAAGAATTCGAAGAGCCTTGTCGTTCGTTGCAAGATTGTCGGCAGTTGCATTTTGAAGCTGAATTGAAGTAAGTTACTGCGATAAAGCTGATGAATAATACGTACCTTATCTTTTATCCCAGCTCTATCCGTGATCGTGTACAGTACGTCTGCGAGATTCTCGCCGCTATGACTGCCTGGTTGTTCTTCGAACGCTAAGAGCTCCGCTGCAAGCTCCCAATCCTCAGTGATATAATGCGCTGTCACAGCAATGTAAGCAGTCATAACAGCAGATGTCCATCCATCAAAAGTCAGCGAGATCCTGCCAGGTGCTTTTGCAAGTTCGCTATTGAGCTCGTGTTGAATCTTCGCTGCCCGATCTTTGACAGAGTTCGTTAACGAAGTACGATGAGGAATGTCTGAATCTTTCATCTTTGGGTTTTGATACCGTAACAGCTCACGGAAGGCAGGATGATCGACGATTGAAAGGGCCTATAGGCTTCGAGTTACTGAAGTGAAAGCATCGTAAAAGAAGGTCGGGCGTACCTGATCAGTTTCCGTTACAAATTTAACAATCTTCTCCTCTAAACCATCCTTACTCCATTGTTCGGCGGATGTTGCCTTTGGTTTCGCAACTGTGAAGGCAGTGATTTCAGTTTGACTAAAAAAGGTCATAAGTAAGACACCTAGAAGAAGCATAGAATGTCGTCCAACTCACTTCGAAGATGGTTGCTGTCCATTGAGCTTCGCGATCTCATCATCAGGAATAGCCCGATGATTCATGGAATACCCTTTCTCTACGCATTTGTTACGATATGTTGTGTAGTGTTCACCCCCTTTGCGCTTGATGTGGCTGCGTAATGTCGACGAGTTTCCCTTGAAGATCGTCTGGAGATCCTTATATCGGATTGGATCACGGCGCTTCAATTCACTAAATCCGAAGAGGTCACCGCGTAGATCACGAAAAGAGAGAGATAAACGTACGCGCAAACGTCGCAGGAGTGGTGCTCTTGTCCTTCGACTTCGACTAATGAGAAGACCGTGGACACGTCTTCTGTTGCGTTCTTCTTTGCACTCGGAGTAGCCGCGGCTTCCGCGCTGACAGCGGCGATCGATGCGGCTTGAAGTGGGACTATATTTAGACGCTCCGTGGCGGGCGCTTGTTTCGAAATCGCCTTGGCCTTTACTTTCGTCGAGGTTGTTGAGGTCGGATTGACAGTTCTCTTTTGAGGTGGGGCAGATTGATTGGTAGACTCGGTTCCTCGTCGTTTCCGGGATGAACCATCTGCAGCAAATGTCTGTTCCACAAACTGGAAGGTAGTAGTCTGCGTAGCGGTAACGGCAGCGTGAGCTTGCGTCACTGAAGCGGGCGGTAAAGCTTCAAGATCATCGGGATCGTTGAACCAAGTTATGGATGCGGGATCTTTGAGCGTGCCATCAGAGTTACAGGCCTCGCCAAAGGGTTTACTGGGATCCATTTGAGGCTTTGGACCAGTGATTTGTGGATAGACTAGTGTTCTTATGAAAAAGCTGGAGATTTGGGGAAGTAAAGGCTCTTATTTTGATACCTCTGCCTATCATTCAATCGTTATCATGATCAAATTTGATATTCTACGGACAGTCCTAATTAGGAAATTTAATGGGGTTCGAACCCGGTTCGAACATGTTCGAACATGTTCACAGTCTCCTGCTACATGCTGAACCTTGAACTTACTTTCAGAGGCTCAAGCCGAACCTGGACCGAACCTGGACCGAACATTTGTGTTCGGTTCAGGTTCGAACCGGGTTCGCCAGGTTCTGAACCGGACTTTGGCAACTTTAGCGCCAGCCGCTAATTCGCGAGGAGGCCACCTTATTATTATTTGATCTTATTTACATTCTGATAAAAACTTAGATAAGATAATAATGCCCGTACTGGGATGTAGCCTCCGAAGCGAATCTAGCGGCTGGTTCTAGGAGCCTGTGTCGCATCGAGAACATTGCCACCGGCCGGTTCCGAATCCGGGCCAAATTGATCCAAATGTCATCTGTACATGCCATTTCAGCATATTTTACCCAGAACCGCACTATTTGGGGAAGATTTCGTCGTCATGCAGCCCAAACTTGACCCAAATTGTGAGCCATAAATGCTCATATTTCCTATTTGATAATGCATAATTGACTTTTAAGGCTATGTATTATTCGATATGCAATATGGATGCATTTTTCCCGCATACCAACTTGGTTTTCGCAAAATCCTATGCATTATGAGAAAGTCGACTGTATATCCTGTCATATTCCCTATGTTTGGTGCACAACTCATCTCGTTAAAAGGGCTATTAAAGTATTTCTCTTCACAACGGTACATGATACATGGATAGCTCAAAACAAAACAGCATCTCGACTCGGATGCTGAATGTTAAACGTTGAACACGTTCGGCTTATATCATTCGAGGTTTTGTCTGTCTACGTATGTTCTCTTCTCGGTCTCGCTGCGCCCACGACACTTTTCACTCACCAATGTCGCGCGAGCTCTATTCCTTCTGTGACTACCATATTAAGATTGGTGTTCCTCTGCCCCTCGTTATTCCTGAATGGAATTCGGAAGCGTTTAAGAGCCATCCCTCTAAGGCGGAATCACGACGTGTCATGCTCAGCAATGCGAGTCGAGTTTGAGTGCTAATTGCGGATAAGGAGCAGTCAGCATGTTATATACACCTAGTCCAGCTATGCCGCACTGACCTGACCATCGTCGTAGCCTCGCTCTTAGGCCTTAGGGCGGATCCCATGACATCTACGTACAAATCGAGCGTGAATTCCATGGTGTCTTCTACGCTTATTATCTGCGCCGTATTACGACAACACGGAGCAGGACCGTATGTTAGAGACGTTTTCCTCCTCATGGGGACTCCTTCACGATTCATTGGATCACATCGTGATCAAATGCCACTAGTACTGAAAATACTGGCACACGGTGAAGTGTTACCTGCGCGACGTACTCATTCGCTTCTCTATCATTCGCTTCTTACATTCTCTTGGATTTCAAAGTTGAACTTTATACGGTGCTCTAACGCTCATCAAATCGCCCAGACAAGTATCATTAAAACGATGGATGGTGGCTCTTTACACCTAATGCATCTCAAAGAACGCGGATGTAGGCTAGATAGTCCGACTTTGCAATGCCATGCCGAAGTTGGGCATGCCCCATGAGACCGAAGATCAGTTTGGAACCGCAAGGCCCTTTATCTCGGTCATTTTCTGTCGATCTACAGTATCCAGCAAAATACGGGCGCGGCGAGGATACTCACCCTTGTAATCGTGTTCGAATCAAAGAGCTATTAGTACAACTCCATCGTTCAAGTTCTCGCCAGTATAAACGAGATAGGATGATATCAGATCAGAAAGATTGACAGAAGATATGGAAGCTCCAAAAGGACGGAGAAACTAAGTCATGTTTTTGTTATAACATCGCTCGGCTCAGTGGTATTACTCAAGAAACAACGGAGCACTATATTTCCGAGGGTGTAAAGAAGCTTCTGTGTTAACGCCATCTGTTACGTGCACTGAACATTGGAGCGCACGTGTAAACGAAGTATCGCGAAGTAACAATTTGCTTGTCGCCTTTTTTCGCCTTTTTGACTTGTAAAAAGTTGAGAGAAAATTAAACTTATTGTTTAGCTTTCTCCATGTATGAATACCATGCGATGATATGGAGAAATTCATGGGTCGTTCTCGTTCTGAGTGTCGTCTAAAAATAGCCGCTAGGCATGAAGCTGTCGATTTGCCGATTCTGTGCCCTTTTGGGGGGGGAAAGGGGGGGAAATTATGTGACTTTTTGCTAAATTGGACCTAGCTTTTTGGAAACGCGGCTTTTCGACTTGGCACTTTCTACGTAGACTTGCACAAGTCGGAAAAGTAGAATATGAAACTTCTGATGCGGCCTCTGATTAAGTGTGAGTATCCCCAAAAATAACGACGGAGTTGTTTTAGTTCCTAATGCCAAATACAGGCTCGATCGACGCACCACGAGTACAGCACATGAGGCATGCGCATAACATATATAAAGAGGTCAGATTTTTGTCTAGTTCTATAGAGAAGCGATACCTGCGCCCTCACATCCACTACTACTCCCACAAACTATATCTAAGCACAACATGCCCAACACCACCACTGCTGCTAACACCACCACCACCACCACCACCACCACCACTGGATCGACGATCAGGACATGCCGCGTAGGTCTTGCATTCTGCTTCCATTAAACGCATACATTCAACAACCGTGCAGCCCCGCTGATCGATGATCAGACTATGCCAGTCTTTAGTGTTGAAGCGTTGGGTCGGAAACACCAAACTCGTGGAGGAATATTAGGAAGATCTGAAAAAGATAAAAAAAAGCTAGTTGTACGCAAGTTGTGATGTATTTGACGAGACTGCGAATGCCCTTGGATTTTTTGGTGTTTTCTATATTTGAACAGATAAGGTTTCGATTAGGCGACATCTGCGATCAATTCTGCGGGGTGAGAGATGCTGGATAATTTAGTGTGGTAGGTACATTTTCAGTGATCCGGTGGCCGGAGCGTAAGTGTAGTTGCATCGATCAATCAAAGGATCGATACAGCGAAATGATGTTGAAAGACACATATATATAGCATACTACACGACGCAGGCCATCGTACGTCCGGTAAATCCGAGCGGATAGAGATAGAGTTGAATATAACGAATACGGAAGGAGAATAGAACGCACACAACTCCTTCATAGACCAGGTTCTTCGAGCAAATAGGGAACTCTTCTGTGGGGTCGATAACTGTTTTGGATCTGTTCGAGACCTGCCATAGACAGTAGTCTTATATCAGGAAAAAGCCCACAAATAAGTGGAACACCATTAGCGGGTACGACGTGTTTGAGTGGCCATAGTT
>MU155675.1:0-11561 GCA_015484465.1 Pholiota conissans
TATCAGCTGGCCATTGAGATGGTTGAACAAGGATTATGTCTTCCTTGAAGCGAGGTGCGTATGTGAGAAAGGTAGAGACTTTCGACAGAGTACTGCCTCTCAGAATGTCGGGGTGTTGGTTTGCAAGGTCAATAAAGCCATTGAGGCTCATTGTATAGGTTCTAGTGGGTACAGGGAATGGACTATCTACACCGCGAGAGCCCGCCATGCGCAGTTGTTGCAGGACGCGCTCGCCGACGCGCGTACTTGATCATGTGACTGATTATGTGATGTCTGTCCGGAGTCCGATCCAGACAGACAGATGCACGGAATTTCGAATACCGGAACGTCCTCTAAGCGAGGCCTTGGTTGAAAATTCTCCGTCTGTTGCACCTCCTCGTTTCTCCTCATTGTCACTTTTCTCGCGTCTTCAACCGCGTAGGCTTCCACGACCATTACCGTGGACGACACGCTGCTCAAGTCTAGGCTTGTAACAACATTATGCAGTCCTACAGACGGAATTCCAATGGTGAACATGATGTGTTCGGTGATATTATGAGCTGGTCGTGTATGGTGCGCTCCTCTCCTCTCCTTCTCGTGTTCCTTTCTAATCCACTCCGTGTATCTCTTCGGCTGCAGTGCCTGATGTCACTCGCGCTGTCACTCACATAGTGCTCCAAACCAAGCTGAATTTCGTCGTACATAACACAATTATCGCAGGCACCACTGGTTCGCTCCCTCGTATTACGAATACGCATCGGCGCGTCTAGTGTCGCAGACATCTCTACGCGCACCTATCACGTCCATATCCTCGGAGTCTTATCCGCGCCCCGACTCCGTAGTAGCGTCATATCGACCTCACTGCGTCACCCTCCTATTCTTGCTTCGCCTCTCAGCATGTTGACCGCACCTCCCCCTTCTTTCTCCTGCAGCCTTCCTGCCTCTACCCATCACACATCCATCCGCCAGGACAATTCTTTCACGCACGTCGTCAACACGCTTATCGCACGACTCTACAGGAACACTGCTTCTCATGATCTATTGCATCGGCCACGTCAACACCTACGCAAGACCTTATCGTTGTCCACCTTTCGTATCAGTCCGGTCTCCCTTCGACACCTTCCTTCGATTGGCTGATTTATTTATCGTATCTCTGAGTTGCCGCAACGCACTTCGCTGACGCGGAACCTGCGAGCTCGATGTTCGTCCACCAACACCGCCTCCCCAAGGTCGCATACCTTACCTCTATCCCCTCCACTTTATATCCATTCGGCCCTCCTCTCCGCCATGATTTACTTTTGCGCGCTCTACAATTTCACGAGCGATGGACGCACCCGCTGTGGCGTTTCATAGTGAATATATGCGCCGAAATAACGACGAAAAGAAGGACGATAGTTGAAGGCACCGATCTCAAGTCTTGACTAGCCCTCCACTGCACGGTGCCACGGACCATCCCCTCCCGCATGAAACATCTTATCGATTCCGGTATACGCATAGCCCATCCGCTTCCCCTCTTTCCACTTCGTCTACATTGTGTCGCCTCCGCTGATCGTCTGGTTATGGACTCGCCTGCGTATACGATGGTCGCCCCTCCGGTTCGAATTATGTTGTTACTTCTGCTCGCTGGTGGCCGAGGAGGGTTAAATTTGAGACGATTAATTCTTGGGAACAGGAGGTACGGTCGTTCGTCGATTGGGGCTGCGCCATGTTACCACAGCATGTGTTTCTTCGAGAGTCAATGATTAATCATTCGTGAACATTGAATGTGTGCGTATCCGACCTTCATATCTGTCTGAACTTCGCTCATTGGGACCCAGTGTTGTGGATATACCCCAGAAATCTGTACACGTGTCGTATTGGGCTGTTTGTTGAGGTTTGAGACATGCCAGGAGGATGGTTGGGTTGCTTACTAGTAATGGGGAAAGTGCGGTGAAATTTTCTCGATATCGATGTTGATAATTTATTCTGACTTGAATAGTAGCGGGTGTATTCGACTGCAATTTTGAAATATGCGCTTCGACGGTAGATGTGCCTCGAGTCTTCGCGTTCGAATCGCGTTGTGAGTATCGCTGAGGATTGAGGCCATGTCGTTGTCATCATGTTCGAGGTCCTTGGAAATGCAACAGGTCTTAGGAAGCTGTGTACGTCGAAGACTGCTATGTATTGATACTCAATCCGATACGAATTCTCCAGATATTTAACTACAAAAGCTATTGTACGCAGTTATGCTATAGAAATATACACACTCTCTTTCGATGCCGAATTTGTACGAAATGCAGTGGAGAATTTCGATGATAATTGGTTTGAGCGCTCATGCTGCGCGAGTGGGTGGTGGGGATACGAAGAGAGATGGGGAGTCTTGTCTGGGGTCATGTTTGGTGTGACGAGAGGCTGTATGAGATGATGACGGAGGATAGTACGTCTAGAATCCAGTCTGCTATATGTTTCCGTGAGGACCATCACCATGCGTTGTCATCTTAGCTTATGGAGGGTATAATCGTTTTCGAACTTTGCGTAGCTACTCGCTGAGCAGGGACAGAGCTCATACGCTCTTGGCGCCCGTAGTTGCTTGCACCGAGTGGCGAACTATGGATTTGTACGCATCCATGTTAGCTGAAATTGTGTTTCGAATGGTGCTCGCGCGAGAGTTCGACCTCCAAACGCCAATCTTATTGCATGATGCGACTAAGTCGAGCTCCTATGTTAAATATAGAGGAGGAAAGAGCTAATGAGATCGTTGATTAGGTCAAATTCGACACACAGGAATTTCGCCTTAAATCAACTTTTTAACCTCATATACCTGAGTTTTTTCCTGCGTACCCCTTGGATTGTAGCCAACAAAACTTGCCATATCGGCGAAATCAGGACTAGAACATGCGTTTTCAAAGGGAATGGGAATTTTTGACGAAAAATAAACTCATAGTGCCGAGAATGGTCACATAGTGACTTCATGACGTCAAGTCGTACTTGAACGATAGCCCTGACAGAAGGCAGGACGCAGAAAAAGAGTTGGAAGGCTCAAGCGTGGCATCATTGATCTGAAAATCTTGCGCGTGGATGTTGGTCACTTCGCAGCTGACGGTCTCGGGGATGGTGAAGTTGTTGATGGAGGTGGGCGCATCAGGCGCATCGTGGACTTGGGAGAAGGGTACACGTCAGCGCCTCGGCGGGTTCTCGTTGACGAGGATTGTGTAGATCAACACGAGATCAACTATGGCAGGGTAGATTATATAGATTGAGCAGCGCCGATGACGGGTTGGGTTCACGGACCGGGAATGCCGGCTTGGTGTAAGCGAGGTTCTAGTTGAGAGCGCTCTCCTTCCACCGTCTATTGCACCCACCTCCTTGTTTCTCCTCCACGATGCCACGCTCTATCGACATCACTTCTCTTGCCTGCTCAACCGCGTAGGCTCCTGAGACTATAAACCAAGAAGACACGCTGCTGCGACATTTCTCGGCGCAGTCGTAAAGACGTAATCCAATAGCGAACTTGATGTGCGTTAGGTGGCAATAGGAGCTGGATGTGTATGGTGTGTTGTACTTTTCTCTTCCTCTTGTTCCTTTCTAACCCACTCTGCGTATGTCGTTGGCTGCAGTGGCCAACGACACTCGCGCTGTCACACTCCGCCACCTCTGAGTGCTCCAGTGCGGGCCGAAGCTCATCGTGCCCAACACGTTATCGCAGGCATTCTCCCCATCGTATCAAGGATCTGCATCGGCGCGCCTAGTATCGCAGGCATCACCGCATTCGCGCCAATCCCATCCTTATCTTCAATCCTTATCCACGGCCCGATTCCGCGGTAGCGCTATCAACCCAACGGGTCTCAATCCTTCTCACTTCACATCCCAGCTTGGGTGGTCCCAACTTGTTTGGTGAAGCTTCCTCACCTCCTTCCTGCAGCTTTCCTACTTCGAATCACCGCCGCTGCCTCCGCCTGGATGGTCCTTTCATGCTCGTCATCGTCAACATATTTGTCGCATATATCCATAGGCATAGTGTGCTTCTCGTCGATTCCTTGTGTCAGGCACGTCACTGTCCAATTAAACGCAGCAACGGAGGTTAACGGATTCCAACGGAGGGCGAGTCGTCTATTTTTCGTCTCAATCTATTAACCCTTTACAATCAGCGCCTTCCTCTTGTGGGTTGATCTACCATGATGATCTCCGCCGTATGGATCTTATTCTACCTTTTTCAATGTCACGCACTTCATCAGCGGTACACCCTCCAAGCAAGGTTGATACCTCGCTTTTCTCACTGCCGCTACCTATCAAACTCTCATGTTGCGTCTATTACCCCCTCTTCGTGTCCATTTGGCCCTCCTCCGCGCTATAGTTCGCCATTACATCTACTACACCTTCAAGAGTGGGGGACACACCTGCGATGCCTTTTTACAGTGAGTATATGCGGTCAAAATGAAGAATGCTACGAACGCAAGAATGATAACCAACAGCGTTGTATCGTTTTTAAGTTTCGCGTGGCTCTCCGCTGCATGGTACGACGACTCATCCGCTCCCGCGATCCGATCATCTCATAGCTTTTCAAGTTCGGTGTATGATGTGATACTTTCCAGATGTTGATTTTCTGAGAACGGAAGATGCAGTGGTTCGTCGACTGTGACGAGGTGTGCTGTGCGATAAGCTAATTCAGCATAAGGGTTGATGGTCGATCGTTCGCGAATGCCGAATGTGTGCGTATTCGACATTCATATCCGTTTAAAAGTTGCTGATTGGAACCCAATGTTGAAGATAGACCCCAGAAGTCCATACACGTGTGTCGTCTCGTGCGCTTTGTCGAGGCTCGAGACCATTTCAGGAGGATGGTTGGTTGACTTGCTACTAGGGGGAAAAGTACATTAATCTTTCGATATCAATAATTTAATCTGACTTGAATAGTAGCATGTGTATTCAACTGGGGCTTGAAATATGCGCTTCGACGCTTAGTGACGTGCATGTGCTAGGACCTCCCTTGATTATAACGGGGTGATTGAAAAATATAAATAAAGGTGGAACCCATTCTGGGGCTTAATATCGAGGTCTAGGTTTCATGAGGGAGGCGTGGCGTGGCATGGCGAGAGAGGGTGTACGGCAATTTGATGGTACGCCTCTCACCGCCTTCAATCATCTATCCGCGTCTGGTTCGATTCGATGTCGGACGCGTATCTTCCCCGGTCTCCGGCACGATATCACCTCTTTAATTCTACGCCCTTCAGCAGCTTCACGCGAAACTTCATCCAGGTCCAGGATTTCTACCAGTGATTTCGACACAGCTTCCTTGCCTTCCTCCTTTACTTCCACCCACAATTCCTCCCTTTTCTGGGATGGTCCTTTCAAGCACACGTCGACGCGCTCGTACGCCTGCATAGGTGTAACGTACCATACCTATCCTTGATTCATCATATTAACCACGTCATCGCCCATACTCGCATACGTTCGGATCGTTCAGCCACCCTTGCAACGTTTAATCACTCTGCTTTTCGCCCTCCTTCTACAATCGATCATTTCCCCCATGTGCCGATCCAGGTGTCCTATCTTCGTCGTTCTGGACTTGGTGGTGCACAGTTTTCCAGATGAACACCCTCCACCCGCGAGCTCGACATGGCGCCACAACCTCCCTTCATCCCCCTTCGCCCCTCGTCTGCGTTCTATCTCGCTTCTACTTGCATACGCTCCGCGCTTTCAAGAATGAAGGATGCGCCCACGATGTAATTTTACAGCGCGTATATGTGATGAAACTGCTACTGTACGAGCAGAAGGATTTATGATTAAGGTTCTTCGAGTCTCGCCTAGCTCTCCATTACGCAGCACCATGGACCATCCGCTTTCGCTCAATCTTTTCGTGAAATCAGCTGATTCTCGAATGATGGGTTTGGATGCATCCATTTTTTAGTTCAAATGGCACTGGAGTGAAGGATGCTGCTACTCGCGCTCGCGGGTTGCGGGCAAGACATGGGCCTCGAGGCGTAAGCTGCATTGGAGCGTGGAACGTGCTGTGGATGGTGGGCGGTGTTAGTGTCTGACGCGCGTGAATTCTCAACATTGGGCGAGCATGGCTCGTTGATCAGATGAAATGTTTTGTGTGATGAGGTGGTGTGAAGGGTGTTCCTCTGGGAGGCCGAGGATGCGTGATTCGATTGTGCATGGACGTCGTATGTGCACGTTTTGCCTTTATATTCCTCTGAAATTTGCTGATTCGAGTCCGATGGTGCAGGTATACCTCGAGGATTGGTACACAAAATGCATGTTGTTGATGTTCGAGGGCGTGTTAGGAGGATGGTTGGAGGTCGAAGGAGAAAATGTACGTCGATATTTCTTTCATATCATACCGATATTTCGATCTGATGATCAATTTCAGATATTCTAAAGTACCGTACAATTGATTATTTGAATCAGCAGAGGGTGTATTCGACTACAACAAATGACTCATGCCCATTTGCCTTCGCCTTTTCTTATGGTTTGCCTGTCTGGTATCGTCTTCGGCTGCCCGAAACCCGACGTTGGCGCTTTCATAAGGAACACATTCGTATGATTTTGACTGCAATGCGTAATACACAGGTTGGTTTATCTTGACTGGAATAGTAGCCTCGAATGACCGCCAATGCAGATGCAAGGTCGTTGAATATATATCATTAGTTTTACCATTCCAATCCCCTCCTGCCCTGTCATCTCTCGTCTAATATCGTCTCGGTCCCATGCGTGTTGTCTTTGTCGACAATGTTCTGCTAGATGGCGTTGCTCGTGACTTTCTGGGACTGGTCTGGTATTCTGACCATCGAAGTCATAGGCTCGACTCGCTCCTATCATCTGGGTCGTTTTCACGGTGAGCTTTTTTTCGTCCGTGTCTCGCTCACGAGTCGATGATAGTCGTGAGTCACGACTATCATCTTCCGGCGTAATTCTGGGCCCCTCCGCTATAGCGCGTTATCTGAATTGATTTATTCCTTTAGTTTAAATACTGTTCCGTCTCACCTTTTCCCTCTTCAATCATAGGGTAAAATACTGTCGGTCTTTGGACATCAATTGCCATATTTCGACCATTAAATCAACTTGTATGGTATTTTCTGTCTGTACCAGCTGGTATCATTGAAATTAATACTCACAACATAGTAAAATTTCGCGTGTGTCATTTTTACGCAGACAAAACTATTTTTTTTTGTATACTTCACTTCTTCGACGTTCATTGCGAGTGTTGTCGTGATGGTATGGAACTTCGAAGTGAATGCTGAGCGCTGAGGGGGATACGGCCGACTCGGTCCGGAGAGCAAATTCTGAAACGGAGCCAAAAAATTCCGGGTCAGCGTTTCCAGTCAACCTCTTTCATCCTCTCATTGCGACCACGCCATGGACTGCACATTCGACTAACTTTTATCTTTGCCCCCTGTGACGTCCTATCTAGTTACATTGTGCAGATAGACAATTTCAAGCAGGCATTCCCTACAGCTATCCCACATTCTCCAAATTCGGTGCCTTGTCTGCGGACTGCAATGGTATATCTCTGCAACGAATGATTGTCCTTGAGAGACCGTTGGACGTTGAACGTTCTGGGTGGGTTCGTGTTCCCTTCCTTTGCTCATGGGTATCATCTAAGCTTTCTGTGCAGGTCCCTGGTCCTTGACTACGACACGTCGGACTCAACTCTAGTGTCTCCCTCTCGTCGTCCAAATACATGCACGACCTAGGAACGACGCGCTGCAACGGACGGCAATTGTTGGTTGAGGATAGGTGTTGATGAAAATAGAAGAAAGATAGAATGCGATTATGCGTCGATATTGAATGTGTACGTGTTCGATTGTTCGACCCTCGACATCTGGATGTGGCGTATACTGATTCGAGTTCCTCATTTTACCAGATTTATCCGCTAATAAATTATCGGCGTCAGTAGGACCTCGAGGGTGTGACTCTCACTGCGGGCTCGAAACGGTTTTGGAGACGCTTGAAAGACATATCCGTATCTTGGGCGCTTTGGATGCCCGTTAATCAAGTAAGTGGTCTAAGCACTCTTGTATGGGACAACGAATGCTAATTCTACGCGACAGAGTGACCAGATTGGCATCGTCTACTCGAGGGACTCCGCGCTGCTCGACTCATTGGTCTTTGCATTCATTTTCTTTACGTTGATTCATCGTCAATTTTCGACGCTAATTATCTTTGATATCTCATCTTTTCTTGACTAGGTCCCTTCTCCCCAGTATAATTCACCCCGATTCGCTCATTTGTCCGCAGTTTCACCAACGAGGGTATTTATGCAGTCACACGTCTGCATCGGTGGCTGTGCAGCATCCTCCGCTGCTGCCGCATATGCTGTAAGTTATCTATTTTTGTCGGACACTCGTGTTTCTTGTTCGCCGGCTTTTTACACCAGCGCGTCGTAGAAGAGGGAACAAGTTATACAACTTACCACTGTATATGCTGGAAAATGGCCCCATGGACAAGTACAGGAACACGCGTACGTTAATCGGCTTTTGTGTCCTTCGAACCGACATATAATCCTTCTCAGCGTCCCGATCTGGTATTGTATCGAGTCTGTTCAGAGGACAGCATGTCGTGAACTCCTCAAGTGGGCTTTATTTGGAGGTGAGCCAAGGAAAATTCTATTAATTGGTATGCATCTCATAATCCACAATTTCGGATCCGCTATATCTGGAATCGGATGGCTTCGGTATGAATGAACTGCTAAGGTGCTCGAAAACCAAAAATTTCGGAAGCTTGTGGAGAACGATTGAGGACGCTTCGACCTCCGCCGATCTTTGGTCAACCTTCAAACCCCACGTCATGCCATTGTCTTCGACACCGCGCAAAGTGAAGGGATGGGACAATGGATTAGGCGAATAGCTGGTGCGTATACTACGTGGAAATTTCATTACCTTGACGTGCATGTAAAGTACCTATATAGCGTTGTTAAATAAAATTCGTTGTCTCTCGCGTATTTGACTTTATTTCGTTAAGCATTTGTTGTTTGACTCTCCCGCTACTTCATGTCATACAAATACAAGTGCCCAGGCATATGGAAAACCGGAGTATATGAGGTTATCTGCAGGATTACACTTGCCTTGATAGTTAGTCGTAGGCCAGTGGCTGAAGTGGACGTGGAGACCGAGGAATACGCGGAGCAGCGAGCACGGGAAATGCCGGTTGCAGGTCAATTGCGAGCCGAGGCCGTCTCTTATGCATCCTCTTTTTACGACATACTCTCCGGTCGTATTCCTCATTCCTCCATCACCTTTCTTCGAAACTTCAAATTTGAGAGCTCCAGGATGGAAGTTATCGACTTCGATTATAACCGAACCTCTTCGAACATGTAGGACGAGACGAAACACCGACATTTCGAACTACATTGGGTGCGCCTGCTTGCTTGTCGCGTTTGTCAGGTTTCGCGCAAGGGGCGTATGGAGCACTAGTACTTGGTGCTATTGGGACTCATGAGGGTCTTTGTACGTTGATTTGTTCTGTGCAGCTGTGCGTATATCTCTAACCTTTCTCTCGTATATCTCCAGCACCGCTGTCCCGTCATACATACTCGTCCACACGCCACCTCTCCTACGGTTCAAACGTTCAGAACGCTCAGGACCAGCTCGTCACATTCTTCCCACCTTCTTGTGGTGCCTCAGCCCGCTCCCGTGCATTGAGGCTCCGAAGCGAAGCGTGTACTCGACCCCTGTCGCGCCAATCCAAACAGCACCTTGCACTCCGTTCCCCATGCACGTTCCCCTCCGATGTCGCCATATCCGCTTCGACTTCTGGTGCACCGCCATTTTCGTAAACCATCTCCTCAGGCGTAAACGTGTTCAGATACCAGACTTTCTGTTAGTGGGTCCGATGCAGCTTCCTTCCTGAAGCCTTCCGTCCAATGCTCCTCCCTCCGCCTGGAATGTCCTGCCAAGCACATCGTCAACTTATTTATGGCCTCGCCCACGTCGTCCGCATACGATCTTCCTTACCTTTGGATACCTCGGCCTCCCTTGCTGCGTTTAATCGCTCTCCCTTGTTTAGCGCACCTTTCGTGACAATCCACCCTCCTTCCACAACTTCCTCTTTTTCCCATGGATCGATCCGCATTACCCACTTCCATCACTCTGGCCTTGTCAACTGCCACGCATTTCGACAGACGAACGCCTTACCCGTGAACTCGGCACGACGCCATCACCAGCATCCTTCACATATCTCTACTGCCTTCCTCTTACCCATTCGCCCTCCTCCACATTCTGTCCCGCTTCCCTTCAACCCTACTTAGTGTTTTTATCTCGCTCCCATATTAATTTACGCGTGCGAAATTGAAGGACGCGCCACTTTACACCGAATTTATGCACCGAAAATGCTGTAAACGCAAGATCGATAATCAAGGGCATCGAATCGTTTATGAATCTCGCCTAGCGCTCTACTGCACAGTGCCATAGTCCATCCACTCCCGCGATCCTATCCTGCAATACCCTCTTGACTCCCGCCACGCTGTATTGCCTCCGCTAATTGTCGAGTGATCGGCTCGTCCGTGTCTACGCTGGTCGTTCCTGCAGGCGAATCATGCTGCTCCCTTTGCTCGCGGGTGATGAATGCGATTTGGGTCTCTAGATGTTAAACCTTTGCAAACAGGAGATACTGTGGTCGTCGATCGGAACGAAGTGCGCCATGAGACGAGGTGATGTGAAAAGTGTTCGTTTGGGGCGGGAAGACGATTGGTCTATGATCGTGTGCACATTTTACCTTTATATTCATTTGAAACTCGCTAATTTGAATGCAACGTTGCAGGTATACCCGAGAGATCCGTGAGCGCGTCGTACTGCGCGTTTCGTTGAGGTTCGAGAGCGCGTCAAGAGGGTAGTTGTCTCACTTTGAAGTAGAGTGGAAGAAGTACGTTTCAAATTTCCTCATATCGATAGTGATACTTCAATCTGACTTGAATAGCAGCGGGTGTATTCGGCTGCGTTCCTAAAATATGTGCTTTAACATTTCGTGACATGTGCCAACTCTCTCTGTTCGACGTCGATGTCTATGGCTCGTTGGGGATGTATGGTTCACGATCAATTGATGTCGTGTTTACCTCGAGCTACGGCCTCTTACGGTTTTCTTGGATTTTCCCGACTTGTGGTGGTTCTGTCGGTTACCTCAGGCGCTCCGCTGTGGAGTTAACGACCCCTTGTTCGTAATTTGGACTACTATGTTCAATCCTTGGGCTTCGCTGTCTCGGCGGGAGGAGTGCCAGAACTGAACGACATCAGTCCGGATACAAGGATATTTATCATTACCCCATTCAAGTCCCTTCCTGTACTTCATGCCCCGTCTAAATGATATTTCGATTCTCTGCGAAGTTTCTTTGTACACCTCCAAATAGAAAACAGCCTGAAGTATACGGCGTGATGAAATACTATTGGTGCTATTTAGAGGACGATACATTCTTGGAGTTGCTCATGCCCTGTTGGTATTCGAAAAAAATTGAGCCAAATCATTACAGCGAGAAAAAAGACCAGAGCACGAGTACAAGTACATATTTATGGCTTTCCTGGGAGACTTTGGGTATGGATATATGAAGGAAAATTGGCGAGAGTCCGTGGAAGTAGGTAAGAGGCCATATTCTGTAACTAAATTGGCCA
>MU155676.1:0-14333 GCA_015484465.1 Pholiota conissans
TCATGTCAGGTGACAAGTCGTCATTATGTCACGCTCCATCACGCTCTT
The DNA here is from genome assembly GCA_015484465.1 of Pholiota conissans. Lineage (NCBI taxonomy): Eukaryota > Fungi > Basidiomycota > Agaricomycetes > Agaricales > Strophariaceae > Pholiota > Pholiota conissans. The sequence continues at coordinate 49 of MU155676.1, forward strand.
ATCTTTCACGTCGGTCGCGTCCAATTTACTCATCCCAACCAGACTCCTTCTATCGCCACAGCTGTGGGCTATATCGACAAAATGCGCTCCACTGCGAGTGGTTTTTACATGTACAATATGCAAACAATATGTGCCGCCCTGACATTAAGGAATGACTGGGCAGATTGCTTGATTAGAAGATGAATACATACTCCTGTTGTAGACTGGCACCCGCAAATTTGCTGCTAAGTTCTTAAAGTTAAGCTTTCATGACCAAATCTTGTGCTTTCCAAGCAGTTTCACAGTTTGAGAGTTCTTGACTTCGGACAATAGCCCTCCTCCATCTCAAATAATTTTGCTTGGAGAATTCCCTCGAAGCGTGAGATAAGCTGTGGGTCAATTTCCTGGCTTGGTTCAGAGCCGGTGAGAAACTGTGCATAATTGTAGTGACACGAAGCCATGTCGAAAGGCCAACGTTGAACAGTTCAACGACCATTTAGTGACCTTTATATCGACTCTGTCACAAAATATCACTGGGAGTCACACAATGTCACAACTAGTTTTAAGACTTGACACCTGACTTGACATGACATGCCGCGGCACGACTTGACAGTTAAATGTCCGCCGTGTGACGTGTCATCGACTCGCCTAGCCTTGTCCTCAACCCCAACCGTACGGCGCACGCTCTCCCCAATATCCGCCTCTTGGTCTCGACCGCCGCGTTGGTTGTATCTTGCTCTACAACCACTCTCATTTCTTAGCCTCACGGAGGCGCACATATCTTCGAGCCTCTCACACCGGTCTTCAGGTGACGTACACCGATGCTAACTTTGAATGTCGCAGTGCATGGTGGACCACATACCAATGCCGCAAAATACACGTCATGGAAACCCTTTCTTGTCCGTGTCTGCAAGTTGATGTGCGTCGGCGAATAGTCTTCATCAGTCGATGCAGGGATTCGGTTCAGGGTTACGGTGCGAACATTTGTATACCTTTTACCTTTTCTATAAATGGCTTATAAACGATACTCTACTTTTTTGCACTTTTTCTTTTGCTCGCGATGTGCTTTTTATTCTTTGTGTTGTGCGCTGCCCAAGGATGTGATATAAGAGAGAAGACTAGCTTGCGTCCGACCTGCTTTACAAATGTCTTCGCCGTTTCCCAAGATTTTGTACCAGATCCTATTCTGTCTATCGGTGGTGTCGGCTCTCTCGCAGAGTGTAACAGCTTATTAGTACGCAGTACGTTTGCCTTGCCTCAACTGGTTGCACTTCTCGCAAACGTGTGACGTTTCATTCAACGTCATGCCTCTATCCTACGATGCGATGCTGGTTGCTATCGTCACGTTCGTCCTGTGTCTGTGGATGTGTTTGTACGCCTTCTGCCGCATGGAAATTTACTTTGTAATGATCGAGTTTTGTCGTCATTTCTCTTCCATGATCACCTGGCCCGAGACTCGCTCGCTCGCTCTGTCATGCTTGCTGTTGTCGTTCCGAAAGGTATACACATACGACTCCAACGGATCTTACGCAATCTCCGTAGTCTTTTCCCACTAAGGATCAGATCATGTTCAAATTCGAACGTGTGACTACCATGCAACTGCAGAACCGATTGAAGTATACATTCTTCCTGCGACTTTATTTGCACCGTCCCACGTCAAATCCTTGGATTGTCTACCCGTATTTAATATGTATGTGGCTTAACACTTACGTCTTTTGTTCTTCCTCTGCTTCTATCCTGCAATTGGTAAAATACTGCTACCTAAGATATCAAATTATGGGTATCACTTCCATCTCACAAAGTCAAACGTATTGTTGAGGCCAGACCTCATAGTTAACGCGTGAATTCTTGGTAAAGATCTCGGCCGTCAGTGTTCTTTCTTGCTTCCGCTGCAGGCGTAATGGAGCCTGTACCAGGTGCTTGTAAGTTTAGAGACTGCGGTCTCCGCGGAATGAATTCTCGAAAACGGAAATATTTGCTTTGGCTCACCGTGATGCCCACAAGTGGATCACGGGTGGTGTATCTTATTCTTAGGTATCTTTCCTCTTGTCGTTTCGCGGATTGCCTTATAGAAATGAAATGCTGGAAGCTATAGGTTCGGCATGTTCCAGCTTCTCCGTCAATGGGAAATAGTCTCCGCTCTACATATTAGCCTTAGTCGAGGAATGCGCCACTCGTGCGCCAACTCAGCCGTGTATCCGAGGTGGGCGGTGGGATAAAACCGAGACTTGGAGGGCACATGAGCTCAGGTGTTCTTGAGCCAAGCAATACATGAACTATTACTGAGTAAAACGCACACGCGCGCCGACGTGCGTCTTTGGTATATAGTGAACTCGTGAATCGTCTGTGACTTCTTATTTATCAATAAATATTAGCAACTATATTAGTTGACAAAGGAGATGGCATATTGGGTTCGCCGTATTGTGCACTGAATCCTCCATCTGTTTAAGTTAATGTCTACAACTGATGATGTTAAGTCATAATTCATCTTTTCATTCCGGGCCTCTCGCTGCTGGTGGAGCCTCTAGTGACTTCAACGGAGCCTATATTCTTGGAGTTTCCCAATTATTTACAATTATTTACAGGGGCATATGAATCGGAATATCTAAGACTCAATGACGAAATGTCAACGTGCTTTATGTTCTTGATGTGAGCCATTGGTCTGACTTTCTCGTAGTTAAGGAAATTAGTTGAGTCTTGTGGAACACGCGAAGTTACGCCGTTTTCTTAATTGCTCGGAAGAGGTCTCAACGTAGACATCGTAAGGAAGGTGCTTGCATTTAAATTCAATCAGGAAAACCCGTCATTTGTCGCATACTATCAATTATAACTCCGTCAGCGCCAATCATGAAGGTGGAGTGTAGCCAATTAGTTTGTGGGTGACTCCAAAAATGCGCTAGGCGGGTGAGGATTGATTCCAAGTTTCGGATTATTGTCAAAACAAAAATGTTAGAAGTTATGGAGTATCAGATGGTCATAAGTTGTGGATTTAAGCTACGGTAAAAGGGTAAAGTGGAGGGTAAAGTGGTGCTCAGTGGAGTAGTGACAAAGCGGCAGGACTGTTAAACATCTTCTACAATTCGTATAAATGCTCGTCTGCCTCAAGGGATTTCACTCAGTTCTTCATCCTACATTCAATCAGGTCAGCCTTCGTCGACCATACAATGCTCCTGTCTATTATCTTGTGCTGACTCCTTTTTTACGCTCATTCAGAAACCTACGCAATCTCATCACAATGCAATTCAAATTTGTCTTTGTCGCTGCTGCTTTCGCTGCCGCCTCTCAGGCCATGGCGGCTACCATCACCGGTTTCGTCGGGGCGGACTGCACTGGTTCTACCACCAACACCGTTACGGGATCGGCTGGAGAATGTGTCACCGCTGGGGGTGGCTCCGTGAGGTCGATCAAATACTCTGGCGTCCCGAATCAAATCAAGTTCTTCATCTCAGGAGGTGGCCACGATAATTGCTCCAATGGTTCGCAGTTGACGCGTGGAAGTGGCTCTGGATGTGCCAATGCGCCTACTGGGTAAGTTCGGCGCGCCAGACTTTGTTTCCTGTGGAATTAATGGTTTTCTATAGGGTCAACTGGGAGAGCGTCTTGATCACCTAAACTCCTAGTGGCATAACAACAGAGGCAGCTGGTGGAAATAGCAGTCCTTTAAATGTGAACATATGTGTATCAAATTGTAATTTCTGAGAAAATCCATTGAAATCAAGTAATACTATTGTCCGTGTACTATGTTACGTTCAAATTATGTGCTTTAGCACTATATGAGTCCTGTGTTCTGTGTCTTCTACACGCAGATTCAGTGGTCTGGTCATCATATATCAAAATCACACTCAGCATCAGTAAGTATGAGTAGCTGTAGTACAAATCTACAGCTATCCAACGTCACTTCGTAGGTAGTTATGTGCTACCACAGCCAGACACCGTCACTTTAAAGGACGACTTCCAGGTTATCGGGAGAATATCCACCTACAGTCGCAACTTTAGAGCAGGCCCGTTGAATACTAATCCCGCTCAATGACCGGATGGCTTAATTACTAGAGTTTGCAGTTGGGACGGCGGCGAATAGGCGAGAGAAAATTAATGCACCAGGTCTCATTGGATGCTTGGAAGCAATGCATTTGGACCTTACGTGGGGAATAAAACGAGAGAAACTGATGCGACCACTGTCCACCTCAATTCGACGAGATGGGGATGCTATATCTTCGATTACGGGGTCTTGCATAATTTCATGCAGTCCATCAATTTCGTCGCTCTTATTTGCACATCTTTGCACCTACCTCAAACAGTGTTCGACTCCTCGAAAGGCACTTCAACCCCCCCAATATTGGGTCTGAACACATTAAAGATGCCTGTTGTAGAGAGAGAAAGGAATACGAGAGAATGTGGTAGAAGAAGTACGTACGAAGGAATGCGGGAAGGAGGATGTCATATTTGAAATATAATTACTTTTCGGAGGTAAGCGCCCGCTGGGCGCGTACTATTAATAGACGTCGGGACGGATGCGCGTGCTTGAATGAATTGAAGCGTTCCTGCTGAGTCGATTGGGTTGCCGGACAAAATCGGTGGGGACCGAGTAAGATATCGTGAACGTAATCACTGCAAACGTATAATGGACCTGCTTTGTTATCTACACCTGTTACCGTTTATAGAACTAGAATGATGCGACCATACACGAGTATGTCTGTTCTGAGCAAACCCGGGACGTCCTTGGCCAGTGATGATTAAATTAGTTCTAAAATGTGCACTTTACATTGCAGTTATGTATATCGAACATAGCACCTTATCAGTATACCTTGTTGAATAATTCTTTCAATCCAAGTTATTTTTTAGCGATGTGAGGTGATCAGAGAGTGCAAACATTGCAAGTAAGCTGTGAAAAGAAATCCTACCGATCTAAGTTCAGACTAAGTACGTATCTGGTTTTCGCTCTACCTGGCGGGCTATAAATAGGAACCACATCAACCAAGCCAAATACCCGGATTAAACGTCCGCCGAAATTTGAAGCCTCGAAATGCACCAAATCACTAATAACGAGGTAAGGCCTAAACAAAGAGTGGATTATTTAAATTTGTTTCATATGCTAAGTGTATATCCCGGATAAATGGTTTCCCTAGTCGTTTTTTGGGTAATGCGTCGCGTTGTTCTCCAATTTATGGACTTGTAGGACATGACAATAACATACGAATTAACATAAAGATATCTCCTTCAAGTTGACTACGATCAAGATTTAATCAGATGTTCTGTAAAAAGAGAGGAAGAATGGAATAAAATACACCGCCCACATGTGAACAACATGGTGGCAGAAAGCTATTTCCTCTCTTTTCGTGAGCTGAACCCAGGGTCATGTACCTTTGTGAGACCGCTGGCATTTGAAGCCGCACGTCACATCAAATGAGTTTCCCACAATTAATATTTAGTTACCTTACCCTTGTCGGGAATAGTCCAGACAAGGTCGATAATGATTTAGCTTCGCTAAAATGTATGAGTTTGTTTACACTGTCTGACGAGCGAGCTTGTGAGAGAGTGAAGATGGAAGAGTAATGCGTATCGAGACGTGGATAGTATGAAGAATGCGTGGCAGATAATGTAGTGTTCCGAGAAAAGTCAACAGAATCGGGGATTAAGGGTATCTGTTGAGAGCCTGACTTTGACGAGCTGGTAATATGACTTTGCTTTGCAACTCGTCGACTTTCTTCTTAATTACATACTGTATGTAATGAAAATTTGCTTTGGATGTTGCCTCACCCAACTTATGTTGTTCTGCGCATCTGCTACGGCGAGCACTGTACATCGAGATTTGTGCACCTCACAGTAGACATCAATTCGCACACTTTCTGGCCGATAATGCATCTGCCAGTACCCTCCGTCATGTCCATTCGAAGCCTACAATGCTGTAATTAATTTGATCAGTAGTGCTGCGTTCAAATGCTTCGATATAAAGATTCTCTTATTATTCAACTTCCTTCAAATACTCCCGGCCCGCGACTCGCAGACTCACTCTGACACGTTTGTCGCTGTTGAGCATCATCAGAACATTCCGAAGACAGATCTGTTTGCCCAGTTTGGATATAATACTCGGCGCTCTATGTTTCGTGACTGCAATCTCCGCCGAGAAAATCACGGAAAGAGGAGAAATCACATTCGGTCACCGTGATGCCCACCTATGGGCGGTATAGTTATATCTTAGTCCCTTCTTCCTCTCTTCTCACATGATATCTGATTAAAATCTTGATCATCATAAAGGCCTTTATACGTTCATCTGTTCGAGCCGCATGATCTAGTCCTTCGGTCTAAAATTGATCTTGTAATTTTCAAGCTTCTCTATCAAAAGGAAAGTACTGACCCATGCTCGGCGTATCGGAATTGGTTGAGGGATGCCCCACTGTGAACATATGTGTCCGGGTGGTGAGAGGCTGGAACGATTGAGAGCTCTTCGCATAAATAGGATCCGAATGCTATATTTACTTGTAGTTCGAGACACTAATACGGCACTTAAAACGTGCTACTGACAAGCACGTTCTTTATTCATGTAGAACGCCAAATCATTTCGTAATGACCTCCTGGACGGAATCATTGCTTTCTCGTCGGCTTACAAAGCTTAAGGCTTTAAATAGGCTGTATGTCCCGTACCTCACGCGAAATATGAAGAAAATGTCAACTACCTAATCGAAATTAAGATCACTTGATAAAACTCAAGAGAACGAGCGCATATTTGAACATTTTTTGGTGGATTTTATAATCAGAATATGAACATGATGACGCAGAATGTGGGGTAAACCGAACATAGGTGACTAGAATAGCGATATACTCGTGTATGACGGGGTGTACGGTTTTCCTAGAAACACGGAGATTAGTCAATGACCTTGTCCGGGTCATTGATCACCTACCAGTATTCGGCTGTGAGTTTGTCCTGAGAACCATCAGCTGCAAGATTATTGTCACAATGGCAATGATAAACATCGAGACGGATAGTACGAAATAAGGAGGAGCGAATTCACCCTTTTGGTTTTCCTACAGAGAGCTGTTCGGGAAAATATGGACATATGTAAATGCAATCGGATGGGAGTTGAACAGGATCAGTGAAGTCTGGCAATTGCCACTAAGTGCGTATGGACTTCCTGGGAACACAACATACGAGACTTGTATCATGTTCTGAAATACATACCAATAGCGCGTCAGCCATCCATTTCTCAATAACGCCGTTGATCGCATTCGACATACCGATCAACGCAGGAACTGCATCACATTATAATAGAACGAGGGTCCTCTAGAGTAATTTGAATGTCAAACGTACGAGAATACTGGTAAGTTAACTCGTCGGCATCTCAGCCTCATGGATTAGCGCCGAGCGAGCGCTACACCTCTTGCTCAGTAACCTCTTAATAAGAAGCAGAACAGATTCAGGTCATTAGCATATTGTCAAATTTTAGAAATGCTAGACAAATCGTACGTGTAGCTTCTGAAAAGAGGAAGAAAATTGAATTAAAACTACCCATCCTCTTATTTTACGAACGAAGAGCATCACCGACTCAATGCGCGCTATTTTGGGAAGATTCAATAAAGTTCAGCATAAGCGCAGTTCCTTAAAAGTAATACTCCACAGAACTTTTTATATGGATGGTTGATTTTAGAATTGGGCTTTACCCACCAGACTGTCACCGCATGTTGTCGATGCCGTTTCTGTATTAGATTTTGGAACCCCAGTTTAAAGAATGTCAAAGCGTTATGTGTTGCTGGGAATTTATCTCGTCGCAGCAAAAATAGCTCAACTTATTCTTAGAATACACGCTGCTTCTTTTCGGCAGCATGTGCTGTGCATGGTGGATTAGCAGTTGCGCTTTGGATGCGTCGCGAATGGTTAAATACCTGTAACTCTGGGGCTTTTTTGCTCAGCTCCTTTTCCGCATTCGACAAGGTCAGAGACCTTCTCTATAAGATTCATTTACCTCTCGAATAACATATAACTCACCCAACTTTATTCGGTCATTTAGAAGCTACGTATACACATTCTCGCCATAATGCAATTCAACGCAAACTTCATCGCTGCCGCTCTCCTCGCTTTTGCGTCTCAGGCAATGTCGTTCTCGATTACTGGCTTTGTTGGGGCGGATTGCACTGGCTCTACGACCAACACCGTTACAGGATCGTCGGGTGAATGTGTCACTGCCGGAGGTGGCTCCGTGAAGTCAATCAGCTACTCGGGTGTCCCCAATCAAATTCAGTTCTTCATCTCCGGCGGTCAGCATGACAATTGCAGCAACGGCGCAACCTTGACACTTGGTGGGGGCTCCGGATGTGCTACCGCGCCTGCTGGGTAAGCTTTACGAATGTCCCATTGGATGCTGTGAGACTAATGATGCTTTTTGCTGCAGAGTTAACTGGGAGAGTGTTTTTGTCTCTTAGATATCCAGTGAAATATCCACAGAGATAGCTCTCAGTTCCAACAGTCTTGATATGCGAAGTGATGTGTATGAAATTGTAACAGTTGTTCAATGGATTTGTCAAATAAACCTGATTTTTGAGGTATACCGCGGTTAATATTGAAATACTCGTTTAGAGTGTGACAAGTAATTAAAAGAATGATATATGTACTAGGACTCCTTACCTCAATGCGCGAAAGTCTCCAAAAAGTGTTCTTGTCCTATCAGAATTCTCCTCACTTGCTCTTTCATTTACATAGGCAAATATTCAACATGAATTATACTCCCAATATTTGGAAGACTAAAAGCAGTCAAATTACGAGGGAGTGGTGGCGCTTCGCGTACAATTGGCTCGTGCGCAAGCATGTCTTTCCCACGATTGGTTCCAGTTACCGCCACATGTTCTCTATCCTCCTCCATCATCATCTTTACGCATTCATTCTAAGTTTTGCTCGAAATGCGCTTGGATGAAGTAATGCGGAACGAATAACCTCTGATGTCGAACCTATCTGATGTCAATGGGCGCGTCGGATGTGTTTGCGTTCAGTATGCAGTTGCTTGTAGTGCTACTCCAATCACGGTACACGCATACGTGGCACATTTTCTCGGGTCACTCTTGCTAAAAAATCACCTGCGTGGTTATCATAATACGTTATACATCTGCGTCATTATAGAAGTCTGCGTATCTTTCGCGCATGCTCCTGTGTATATCTTGCTGATAGGAACAGCTTTGGCTCGGAGTATTCAAATAGTGTCGTAAGTGACTCGGTTCTCCACCCGTATCAAGTGTACTTACCTCGTCATAGAGAATACAGAGGGTGGCAGTTGATTGATGAGGCAGGCAGAAAGTACGACAAGCGACGATGTGTGTGACGATGCAGAAACAGGCCCGGACAGCGAGATGCATATGAGGGCGCTACTGAGGAAAGATGGGCGTGAATTCCCTCATCGATGGACGCTAAAGGTATGTGAATAACATTCGCGGGCCTTAAAAATTCGGTGGTACTACTCACCTCCCAATCCAGTCGCTCGTTTCCTATTCTCTATGCCCGTCAGCCTGATTTCTTCGCTGAAGAGTAATTTTTATTTTGTAGCTCGACCTAATACTGTGAGTTTTGAAATGAGGTATCACTCCTTATAGGAGAGAAGAACTACGTCGGTATGTGTTTCCTTGGAAGTGTTCGCTCAAAAAACAGCATAACTGATTTCCAGTGTCTCATTTTCTATTCCGCTGTCGATATTGTTACTTCTATCGCCGTCGCTAATCGCACCGCCCGAACTTGCTGGAAAAAATATGTTTGTTGTGCCTGAGCAGCATGGCGGTTTGCAAAGAAGTAAGTATTGAGCGTGGCTATTAGTTTTGGAAAGAAAGGTACTTAGGTTATCGGCGTACAATGTGGAAGTATACTTACTTTGTAATTCTTTTCACGTAGATTCGCCTCATTGACTCTTGAAGTTCACGTCGTCTTTTAAGACCTAGGGTCCTAGTGAGAAAAGCTTCGCGCAGGCCTTCTACCAATCGTCCGCCAATCGGTCCCTTGAGTTCGACACCCTGTTCAAGACGGTAGTGGGCTTTAATACGCTTTAGCGGTCTACGACGAGGCAAGAGGTGGTGCTTGATCCACAGGCAGATGTAAAAAGGAAACAATTGTTGTGCGCGAGGAGGTATATTCTTGACCGTCAAGCCACATTGACTGACTGACCGTCTTGACTCATTTTTTAATTCGATGGGCTTACATTCTACAAGTATGAACCCTACAGAAGACAACTTGCTCGACGATGAGCATTGGATTTCTACTTGGCGCTCTATTACGTTCTTCTTTCTGCTCATTCTCTATACTTTTAGGTGACTGACCAGCGATCCACTGTTTTTATGCTGCAAATCCTGCCGAGCTAAACTCCTATGGTGCAATACGTCACAGCGGAGGGACTTCGACGTTGATACTGATCCCGGCCTTTGCTTAAATCTTTCACCAGAAATTCTGAACGCGCATAGCATCTACACTGAACTATACCTTTTATCCCCAAAATTATAAGCAGATCTAATTTGAACGCATTTGTTTAGCATATCGATCAGACCGTTTTTCCAAATTCACACTCGGTCGCACTCGCACACAACTCCCGGCCCGAGGCCTTGTTTCATCTCAATTTGATTTTCAGTTCTTAAGGTCAATGGTGCATTCATACAACCACAGTCTTCATTCAGGTTCTGTCATCTGATCCGATTTGAAAACCCCGTTGTTGCCTGTCGCTCCAACCGTTCGCATCTCGAAACCCTGTGAGAAGAGAGTTTACTAGGATGTCGGCGCTGATTTTTTCGTGGACTTCAACTCTCTCACTGAAAGGCGCACGGCATCTGGTCCAGCTCCATCAGTCTAAGTAATTGTAAGATTGATCTGGGGAGCAACCTTATAATCGACTGTATGCGCTCTACTCCGCTTTTGTAGATCTGTTCAGGCAACAATTACCTACACAATCCCTTTCTTTTCTCATCCCTCAGTTGCATCGAACCTTACGAATGGAATTAGATTGAACGTCCCTATAGTACCATGTGTTAAATAAGAGATGCCTGTGGACTTTCCGGTTGGGATAGAATACCTGGTGCGGTACTTTTCGAGAGCCTGCACTACTCACGAGAAGAGAGAAGACGGCTTCGGTTTACCGTGGTGCTCACAGGTGGGCAGTATGTCTTTTTCCGTTGTTCTCCATTTCGCAGAATATTTGATTGAAATTTTGATCATTATCAAGTTCAGATGTTCCGGCGCGTAGGCGATACTTGTTGGAATTTGGCTCTCCTCCGATAAATGACCTGTACAGTTTTGGCAACATTTATCAGGAATGTCACCGTTATGTCTACTCGGACGGAATCCTTATAAGTTTTAAGGAAGAAACAAATGTATTTCACGTTTAAATTTTTAATAAGACGACCTTTATTCATCTATGGACATTCTATCCATAGAAATAGAAACAATTACATTTCTTTGAAATCCCACCATCCAGTCGCGCTCACACTGTCTCTGGATGCGACCCACTTCCAATGAATATATTTGTTTTAATATATCGAATGGGCGGCCTCAGCTTATTCACCAATATTATCGTCAAGTTTCAACTCCTTCGGAGACATCCGTTCGGACTCCAGAGCGCTAAACGATATTGTACATTCTTGTACTCATGTAAATACGATATATTCCTCCAGTGACGGGCTTATAGTTATACGAGCAGCGATAGAATGGTGTGTTGTCGATCCTCTGGCTGGTTCACGCCCGTCCTTGCGAGACACGGAGTATAATCAAGTACACCCGGACATTCCCCAGTGCTAAGAAAAAGACGAAGTGAACGGAATCATTGATAGCATAGTATGTGACGTACATGGGATACACTTGTAAATCTCCGGATGTAAGGTTCTCCTAGAATCGCGGACGTTAGACAACGAATTCACATCACTCACCCAGCAAGGATATATTGCGGCTTCCTTTTCACTCGCACGATTGGGATCAATGTAACGATGATAAACATCGAGGACGATAGTAAGGACGAAGTCCAGAAGTATTTCGGTATTGCTAAAATGTTAACACCCCATGGCAATCGAACGATCAGACTTCGACCATGTGGGCTGCAGGATCATAGTCAGGCCCAGAAAGAATTTTTAAATTATTATCTAACTTAGTCAGACGTATACAAATTATGGGTTTATTAATGTGTCGTAATCTTTGTACGAAATATAGTCTAAATGGAAGGAAATTTGAGATTTCATGTCAATGGTATGAAGTGGGTGGATGTATCTTAAGGTTTACAAAGCGCTCGCCTCCCCGCAGCAGTAATACCTCGATCTGTATCAACTTTTACCAATGGTACTTGGCATTTTTTCTTCGGAGTATGTTGATTCGTGCGGTGCTTGGTAGACAAGTTACCAAAGCGTCGAGCGTGGTTATGCATGGTCAATATTTCGTATAAATACGCGACCCTCTGAAGCATTTTAATTCAGCTCCTCTTTCTACAGCCAATCAGGTTAGCGTTCTTTCGAGGCCTCTAGTTCCTGCTGCATAACACTCAACTGACTCAATTTCTTCTGTCATGTAGAAGCTAAAGAACCTAACCACAATGCAATTCAACATTACCTTCATCGCCGCCGCTCTCCTTGCCTCCGCCTCCATGGCGATGTCAGCCACCATCGTCGGATTTGCTGGCGCAGACTGCACTGGTGCTCAAGTTTTCAGCTCCGGAGCATCCTCCGGGTTATGCTTGACTCTGGGCGGTGGTTCAGTCAAGTCGATCAGTTACTCCGGCATCCCGAGCTCGATCCAGTTCTACATCTCTGGTGGAGGACACGATTCCTGCACCAATGGGTCATCCTTGACACGTGGTGGAGGTTCTGGATGTGCCACTGCGCCTGCCGGGTAAGCTCTCTGAGTGACTTTAAACGATAGGGTGGCACTAATGATGCTTTTTCGCGGCAGAGTTAACTGGGAGAGCGTCGCAGTCTTTTAAGTCACCAGTAGAGCCAGCTCATAGTTCTAATAGTCTTGATATTTGAAACGATGTATTTGTGATTGCGATCATTCAGTCAATTTTTTACAGCCAAATAAAGCAGTTTCTTGACTCGATTTGTTGAATCTATACATCACTCTAAAATGGGGGTGAGGCGCATACTTGCCGCATTTTGATGGCCCGTGCGCAAGCATTTCTCACGATCGATTCCGATATTCGCCTGCGCTCTTGTTCATCTGCATCCGTCATCGTCTCCACGCATGCTTCCCAATTTCGACTCCCAGAATTGTACTTGGATGTCGTAGCGCTGAGCTACTGACCTCTGAAACTTAACCCATGTGACGTCCATCGACGTCGGGTGCGTTTGGGTTGAATATGAAGTTGCTTCTCGCACTTCTGCAACTACTGTACTTATTCCGAGCTGACAAGTTGCTTCACGGCCCTTCCGCGTCCTCTTGCTCTACGACTTGCAAAACTTGATACTTGAGTCATCAATGTGGCCATGAATCCTTGGCGCATACTCACATCGGTATCCTTTGCCAGATTCGAACACTTGCATCACTTCAAGCATGGACACTTGGGTAAGGGTGATATTGTAAGTGGCTTCCTTCTGTATATGTATTCAATGAGCTAACCATATCTCCTGCTTAGCCCTAGTAAATCGTCGAATCGGGATGGGTGCATGTGTGTAGTCATAGACGTTGCGGGCGGGTTTGAAGACCCATATGAGAAAGACTGGTACGTTTTTTGGTGCTTGAAAGGCGCGTCGTTCTCACATCTTTGAATCGACCTTCACGCAGGTCAGCATGTAGTAACAGTATTTCGTGATCCTTAGTGACTTTCGCGGATTTACTCCTGCAGGGAGACTATCTACGCGCCCACCCCTCTTTCGACACTTTAATCCTATATACTCTCCCGAGATGCTCACCCCCGACAATTTTCGGGTTACCACTTGTTTGGCTGGATCAGAAGACGTTTCCCTCAATTATATGGGAGCTCATGCTATCAGCTGTTCTGTCTCCGTCACCGTCCTGGGTGGTGAGTGGTCTGATCATTAAGGTCTGAAAATATGCTAATATTCTTCCATATAGTCGACGATCCTCCCTTTAATCAGACACTCCTCAAGATGACATTGGCCGCTAGGGTGTAAATATAGAGGTACAACGAGGCGACCGAACTAAGAGAAAAAATTAGGGTGGGGGTCTGCGAGAGGGTAAGTTCTCCGACGCGTTCTCTGACACCGTTATCATGTTAATCGAGCTCCCCCTTGGGAAAATCAGAAATTCTGGAACTCTTGGCCTCATGGCATCACGAGTCCTGCGTACGACTTGTTGCTCTTTTTCCGTTCACGTTCTTACATCCCACAGACCTCTTCTCTTCCATTGT
>MU155678.1:0-14196 GCA_015484465.1 Pholiota conissans
TGTCTTCGGCCAAAGCTAAGGAGGCCTGGGACATGCAAAAATTTCGGCCAAAGCAAGAATTTTTTTAGCCCTTCTCATCGGAAAAGTATCAAAGAATTTGAGTTTTTGTCTTTAGTGCAGGTCAAATCAGGCCGATTTTGGCAACATTCTTAATGTTCAGGCCGTTTTGGTGCATATTTCGAACAATATTTGATTTCGGTCAGTCCCCGGGACACACTTTAGCTTCGGCCAGACCGTCCGGGACAAGGGACAAATGTCCGATTTCGGCCACATCCACTTGCCTCGGGACACGGGACGGACGAACAATTTGTAATAGTACAGTAAACGCTACACGGAAATCGACAAGGTAGAGCCGCAGTTCAGGAGTGGAAAGGGTGTGTCCGAATCTGCTATCTACATCATCATCTCGCTAACTATAACTGAGTAATAGCCTGCCCTTTTGCTTGTCGGTGAACTTGTCGATCTAGATGATAACATATCTGCCCAACTGTCCAGAATAGACACTGTGGACTTTGAATGTGTACAACATTAATCATTATGCTGCGAAGTACAAGAACAATCAACTCATCTCAAGCACGTCAAGCATGTACTATACAAGTATCCGTAGATGGAAGCAATGAGCACTTGCGAATTGCGTAGCCTTCAAACGTGGATGTGAGGCTCGGACCGTAGTGCTAAACATATGAAAGCATCGTGGACACCGCCTCACGCCGAGCGTGGTCGCTGCAGTGCACAGAGTCGCATCCATCTCTTCTTCCACCCCCTTCATCTGTACCCCGCACGTCTGATACTCTTCGCAGAGCAACACCATTGCGAAAGTCGAATCATACCGAATGCAGTTACTTATGTAAAGAAGCTATCACTAACATATTTTTGTATCAGCCTCCCTCGGAGAACGGGAAAAGAGCAGCGGAGAGGCCGAGAAAATAATAGCGTCCAGAAAGTGGGTTATGTGATCGCTTGAGTTCGTCGAGACCAGTTTAGAGATGTTAAAGCAGAGAGATAACCGAGTATCCACATAGGCTGATGAGGGTGGTTAACAAAGTTACTTTCCTGTTCACTTTTCCTCTGCGCAAAGTAACTTTTGCGAACTTGTCTTGTAAAAGTCAGATTGTCACCGCAAAAGTTAGAACGCCACTTGAAAAGTGAAAGTTACGGCTGTTTCCGAGTGATGCTGTAGGGGGTAGACCGTGAAATTGACAGAACTAACTTTTGGACATCCTTACATGTACACATACCCTCTTATGTATCGTATACCGACAGTTATCCTTGCCTCAATGCGCTGTATGTAGATACTGTGAGTCTGTATACCTTTTGCAATAGTTCTCAATGAAATAAATGTATGAAAGTAGAGAATTTGTGATGAACCTGAGCAGGATCTGGCGCGCAGCGCGTGGATAACTTCTTCCATTTTTGGCCCGATAATATTGGAGGTACTCCATCCATCTGCTTCAATATCCCAGCTCAGCTAGAAGATGTAATGAAGAGTTCCTTTGTCTCGCTTTCCAGGGGGTCAGTATAATCTGTAAAGTGGAGTCTATCCAATCACTTTGGTCGATGTGCATGCCATATTTAGCCGAGTAATGTCGAAGGTGATGCGTGACTTGTGAATGTTTCCTGGCCTCCGCCTTAGCCTGAAAACCATCATCAATTCTAAAGAAGAGCCACAGGACAATGGTACGCACTGCACTATCGTCTTTGATTTGACTAAGACCAGTGGTCCGGGCCTAGTTTTTTTTTTTCGTGCGCCTTTCCGGGTACGTACCGTGATGGTACCAACACAACAGCATCTGGACTGGTCGGTGGTCCTCATTTCTTCCAAATCACTGATGGGAAGACTTCAGATGCGCAAAAGGTACAGCCAAAGCCTATACCCCGAGGAAATGCTGTTGGATTCAAGTTACCACCATTCATATCACCGGCTCACCGAGTAATCAAGCCATCTAACCCTGCAAACTCAGTTTTCAAGCGTAAGCACACAAGCCCAGACAAATACGACACCGTCATTAGGCGGAATAAGCGAAACAAGACAGCATAAATTAAACAGGATGTTAAAGTAAATTGTATTTATTAACGCAAAGCAAAGCTAAATTTAACCGCTCAAAAGTGAGGTAGTAGCAGGAGAAAAGTAGTCGAAGTTACATGCACACTTTACCGCTAACTTGACAAGCTTTTATTGACTTTCTCGCACCTTTATTGACTTTATTTCGCTTTTACCAGATTTACATGGATCTAATCGAGTTACAACGTCGTTTGAGCGCCAAATCCGGAGTGGACTTGCTCGTACATGCGGCAACAATAATACACGGATTTTATACTGTGTGTATACTCACAACGTGGTCTAGATGATAATTAACATGATAACCAATTTTCGTAAGTGTATTATAGTCCCAACTATCCATTTTACTAAAGTAAATGTATCAATATGGGGTGTTGCATGTTTCGGGCACTCTTTTGTGTCGACCAAAGTTAGATAACATGTGGGAAACTACCTTCGGTGCAATGGCCGATGGCAGCGCGTCTATTTAATGCACTCTACTCTCTTTAGATCAGCCATACGTTGCTCTCATTTGAGCCACCAAGTTCAATCATAATATAATATACTCTACAGTACATATATTGAAGGAGAAACCTTCACAGATTGTACCGTGTAAGGGATAATGAGTCTATAGAGAGGAAAGCGTGAGAAAAAAAGCGACCTAAAGCTAACTTTAGCGGCAACCCGGCATTTCGCCGGGAAAGTGAGACAAAAGCTAAGCGGAAAAGTAACTTTTTTCATGGCCGGCTGATGAGTCGAGTAAAACCGCAGGCAAGAGTGAGAACAGTTAAGAGGATCGAAGCAAGCGAACGAAATTGGCATAGCCGCTTAATCCTAGTCAGAATCTGTTGCGAGGATCCAACATAATAATTATATGCGCACTAGTCACCTGAATAGTGCGACCGAAAGGTTCCGAAAAAACGTGAGTTCATTCGAGATCGGTGGTTGACATTCGTACGAATGATGTGGATTAGAAACTATCAAGGACGAAACGCGCAGAGCTGTTGACATGATAAGCGCCTGGTACGAAAAAGGGAGGAAATAAGCGAACGTCACCGGCGTCGAGCATGCACGGACCGAAAGGTGCTTAAGTTTGACGTCGGATTGAGGGTCCAGGGAAAGAGATGAGTGAAAAGAGATTTAACATATCGGGGCCTGATAATCGGTGCCAGGGAAACACTATTCCAGGACAAGTGAGAACGGCCTGTGCTGTGTCGAAAAAAGAGAGAAAAAAAGATATCTGGAAAAGTATATAGGTATGAACAATCAGCGTACCATACCGTACGTGTCAGCCCTTCAAAGCTTCAAGTTCTATCCCTGAACTTCGGCCCACAAAATGATACTGAAAGATATGCGTCTTCGTCTTTTCTTCTGGTTCCACAGAAGGAGTGCTGTAGAGAGTTGATGCGTCGATTTCAGCTGACTATAAAGTGCCAGGATAACCTTGAGAGATAGAAATGAATCCATACAACGGCCCTCTCCGTATGTGAATTCCTGGTCTCAAAGTCAAACAATTGAATCTTCATTGATAGTCGTCTGTACAGTTAGGGATGTGGTCAATAACCGAAGGAGAGACAGGAATGAGAAACTAGCGCACGTACATGTGGTATCAGAGTCTATTCTAGCGTCGAGAAATCGAGATTTTAGCGAGGCAGGAGAGTTGATGTCGATGGAGGATATAGGAATCGCTTGATGTCGGGCGCGTTCATTGTGACTAATCTGAGGCTGAAGTCGCGCCTATTGAGCGTGTATTTCGGGTGGACGATTCAGAGAGATGAAGCAAGTGGCCGGTATCGCCTACGTAGCAGCAAGATTAGACGTGAATCGTGTAGCAAGTAATGTTGAATTCTGAGAACTGTAAGCAAGAAAGTCGCATTGAAAAAAAAAAAAGGAATGTGCTTACGACTTCATCGCTGTTCGTGAGAAGGGAGCTGAGTAGAGAAGAGGAGTCCGATAGGGAGGCTATGACCGTGTAGAAGCAGGACAGAGTGGAGACAGCGAGAAATAGACATTCGTGTTCATTCTGCGTACCATCCAGGCCGTCAACGCACCACAGAAGAGGACTGAAACTGAAGGGCAGTATCGGTCGCGCAGGAAGACATGCTCTACGCGCCAGAGGAAGGAGCATGGATTGAGACAGTGAATATGAACCACAGGAGGTCCGAGGAGGATGAGAGGAGATAGAGCACGGTTCGAAATCTTCGGATACGTTCGGACGTTCGGATGGGCGTGGGAACGTCCTGTTCGCCCGGGTCCGAGACGACAATCTCTTTTCTCCTTCTCTCCAGCTCTTCGCGCCTTCTCCATACGCGACGATGAAGGTGACCTGTGCGTCCGTGCCCACGACGCGTCGTCGTCTCTTATACACGGCGCATTTGCTCCAAGTACCACATCTTCTCTGTCCCTCCCCTCTCGACAGGGATGTGGGTTCGCTCGCGCTACGAAGACGGATGATGGGCTGTAGGAAAGAAGGGGAGACCCGGGAGCGGGAGACCCACCTGGTACGCCCCACTACGCCCGCCGCCCCGCACTCCCTGCTTACGTCCCATGATTCTTCCAGCGACGCCACGCGCTGGTGGTATCTCTGCTGCTAATCACACCATCTCCCCCAACCCCCTTCGGTTCATGCGTGGCACGTATGGTGCACGGTGTCCCAGCGCCACTCTGGCGCCTTACACCTGCCATCTCCACCACCCTGTAGAGATCGAAGCGTCGCCAAACTGACAATAGTGGACGTTGAGCGTTGTGCCCACCCTCCTCGACGTGCGCCGCTCCACCACCCGCCTCGCCTCCGCGGTTCTTGCGCGAACAGCGGTGCTGTGCCCACACAGACTGCCACGTCTTCGTGTCTGCGATGGTGCCACAGGGACGGACGCTCGGCCAGCGAGTGCGCCCAGCATGGGTGAGAGACGAAGAATAGCGCGGACACGAATGACCCGACGTGCGGACGATGACAAGTTCGATGACGGTAACGACGAGGACACACGTGCGCCCCCAAAAATACCGTCTATATGGACACAAAACAGTACACTTGTATTGTTCTATGTCGTGGAGACGCGAGGTTTGGAGTGGGAGCACCACAAACCCCCACCTACGGGTTCGCGTTCGGCGAGGGTCTGACATGCTCGACCCGTGCCTGTACCCACCATGTCCTTCGAAAAAACCCGTACAGGTTTCCATACCGGTGCGGATCATGGATACGCTCTCTCAGAACCATTCAGACGTTCAGTCATTGGGAATGAAGAGATTTTCGGCGACATATTCATCACCTTGCAGTGTCGAGGCGGCGAGTGTTTGCACTACTCGCAAGCGCCAGGATATGTGGTGCGAAGAACCTCGTGGGTTCTTTGCACGTACTCTCTCTAACAAATTAGTTGGCCCCACCTAGACCTGGTTTTCAAATTGCTTTGGGTGCTGGAGACGCATTTTTATTCCTTTTTTAGTATTTATTCGTATGTTGCATTATTTCCGTCATTCTTATCCAAGTCGACTAACTTCTAGTTCTACCGTACATCGGCTGCACACGCAAGGAAGGCGAGGCCGGCTACTCTCCGAGAACCAAGACACGAAGCTCATGGCAGACCACGTCCCCACATCCTCCTATTTCTCTGAGATCGCCTATTCGCTCAGCTCGACCTTCACATCCGTCCTCTCCAACGACTCCAGAAGCGTCAAGTCAGGCCAAATTATGGCCATCATGGGCACGTTGAGCGCGTCGACCACCGGAAAATCTACACTCCTAGATATCCTCTGGTGGACGCGCAAAAGCAGGGAAGTAAGCGGAACAGTGCTGATGAATGGCCGAGAGGAGGACGATGAAAATATCAAGACGGTTGTTGGATATGTGGATCTGGAGGATACTCTGATGAGCACGCTGACGGTGTATGGGATTGTCCTTTACAGCGCACTGTTACGCCTGTCTCGGTCTCGGGAGATAAACGATGAAGCGAAGAAGTTTAGGATGCTGGAGATGTTGGCAGAGTTGGGGATTTTGGATATCAAGGATGCGCACTGGGGATAGTGGTATGTACTTTTTTTCGGGCTGGAAGAATAGTCTAGGTTGACATATATTATTTTTGAAGGATATCGTTCAATCTATGGAGGCAAGAAACGACGAGTCTCGACTTCTCGTGGGCTCGTAACGTCTCCATCCATCGTCTTCTTAGGCGAACTTACGAGTATTTCGATACATTCAACGCATTCAATATCCTAGAATCTCTACCTTTTCTTGGCCGGAACCATAAACATACCGTCGTTTCATCAGCAAATTGTGTCGCTCAGAAAAAGAGGAAATGCGGCGTGGACTCGATGTTCCTGCTTCGACTATCTATTCTACTTTCTGAACCAGTCTCAAGGATCAGGTGGGTGATTTTCTCAATTGCGATGAGCGACGATGTGATATCCAATTTCGTAACTTTAGTTGTGCTGGAGACCGAATATCATTCGCCACAGCAAGCTTTATAACCATGCTTTTTTCCGTGAAGGAGAAATGATACGAGAATTGGACGAGCATCTGAATTGGATGGATTTGTATAATCACTAACTTCGCGCTCGCGTGGCTCATGGTCGTCATTTTTATGCTTGGGTATACAGTTTGCAGACATGTGTATATAGGTATTTGTATATCTCGTCGAATTTATATCTTATTCATGAGCGAAGCCTTCGGTGTTCCGACCTCCCAGAGCAGAGACTATGTCACCTTTGAGAGAATTTGCTCTAAATTCTGGAGTCCTACGAAAAAGGTTGATGTAGTAAAGATGTACGACATAAGTCAAGTTCTCTGAGGCGCTGATACTGTATATTCTCTCAACGCATGAATAATACTTAATCCTAAAGTCTTTTTGCTGCTTCGTGCTTTACAAGACGCGGTGGGAGCTCTCTCTTCTGCAAGGCTTGTAGATAATACCTTTGTAATGCTACCTATAACCCATGGGTTAAATGGAGAGTCAGTATTTCAAACGAGGACGTGTTGAAGAAGGCGAAGAACTTGGAAACAGAAAATCAAGAAAGAGACATACCCGACGGAGAACGTCTATCAAAATTCCATCCGTAGCTTTGATTGTCACCGACATTCATTCACGGTCAATTGTATTGATCTACACAAGGGACAGTACAAAACACCGGGTATTGATTCAGCTTTCAGGACGTAGTGAGCACGAAAATTGAGACGCATATCTCAAATCGAGCTAGGAGACCAGGAAAATAGGATACCTTTAGCCATGATGCAACTAGCCCAGAAACGTGAATCAGAGAGACGTTGACAGGCTCACAACTTTAAAAAGGAGCGCAGACGTGAATGACAGAAAAGGCCAAGTCATCAGGGCAAAAGATGGAGCGAACATGGTTATGTCAACGTTTAGTGTGGGGAGTTGAACATAGAGTGCTCGAAGTACGAGTGACCTGGATAGACTGCAGAGCTTTTCACATGATAAGCACCGCATACGCCCAAAATAGCAGACAGCAAACGAACATCATGAAGTCGAACACGCCTGGACCGAAAAACGTCCATGTTTGACGTCGCATCTAGGCTCCAGAGGGACAGTATAAAGCAAATAAATCGAGATTGGAAATTACGCTCAGGTCGATGGACGAGAGGCGCTGTTCCAGGGAGGAGAAACGGGGGCCAAGCAAGGCGAGCACTGAATCGGCAAACGAGAGAAAGATTAAGATATCAGGAGGAACATTGTGAGTATATGATCCACAAACGCTCTACAGTATGAAGTAGCTTTTCATCAGGGCTATGTCCTTGGATTTCGGTCGTAAATTGACAGCGAAATAAGCATAGGTGTCTTCGTTTACGTTTTTTGATCGATATAGATGAATTCTTGATAAGCGGGTCATGACTCTTGAGCGATACTCCTCTGTATAGCAAGAATAGTTGTCAATAGGAAAAGCAGGGGAGAAAGATAAGAGACTGATGCACGCTCACTGACATTACGACATCGAGCGATCAAAGTTGTACTCGGAGTACCTTATCAAGGGGACAATTGACTTCTGGACTAGGTGCGTAAAGAAACGGAATGAGGAGTGATACTAACGGGAAGAGAAACGGAGAAACGAGAGAAATCAGTAAACAGGGCGGTGTTGGCAGAAAATCAAGATGCACCATCAGAACCAGTCCTTCACATTATACTCGTCCTTTTCTCTAACGGGATGACAGCGAACGACGGCCATTGTTGTTGTGCGCTTCCTCGGTATTCTATTTACGTCGATAAATCATCAGCGTCCCGAGGCATGGGAAGGGAATATAGTGAAACTTACTTGAGTAAAACTGCTCATAGATCCCCACTCTACGTGTACCCCAATAGAGCTGGCGTTGACGTGGAAATCTGAGCACAGTAATGCGATTTGAACATTGAATTTGAACCCGGGGAGGGGACATGGTGGGTGCGAGTACTCGTTAGCAGGAGTTCTGTCGGCGAGGGATGCCATGAGGCTGAGAGTAGGTTCTGATGCCATTGTTGAGAAAATAGGCCGCGTCAGATAACATAAAGAACAACGAAAAATAGCTCTTACAGGTTTAATGCTGCTCAGCGCTCAACGTTCAACCATGATGAGATACCTGGGGTAGAGAAGAATGGAGAAACACTGTCAAGTTCAGTACACAGCATAGAGAGGGCGACAGGATATGAGCGCGTCAACGAGGACAGGCGGAAGAGAGGAGACATGCGTAGTGGTCTCAGTTACCGGCCAGGCAGCCGATACCCCGCACAAGAGAGCAACAGTGCATTGTATGCTGTACAGGAGCATGCAGTGCTCGTTATAGGAAGGAGCCTCATTGAGAATGGCGAGGAATAGGAACAAGGTGCGCAAGGATGGTTCGGACAAGTTCGGACGTTCATGACGGCGTGGGAACGCTAGAGCCGAACGCCCCCATCGTCGACGCCAAACCGAACCTGTCCTTGCTTTTCGTCCGTCGCCACTGGGTCTCTCTATCCTCGCTCCCTTGCGGACTCCTACATCAGACATCTATACACACATGACGCATCCTGGCTCTCGTGGGAGGAAAAGATACGTCCGTGGCGCCTGTTCTGTGGGCAACTTGTGGCTACTAGCTAGTAGCACCCACTCATAGTGCGTATCCTTCTCTGTTCTGGGCTTCCACACACAACCGTCTCCGACCTGAATCCAGAACTATCTCTCTATTCGCACTGTACATGACCCTGCATATCTGTACGCACGTCACGCGTTCGTCCCTCATCTTCAGGCTTGTCCTGTGCGCCTCCTTCGCATGTTCTCTCAACGCTGATCTTCTACCTCACAGCAGCCGTCGCCACATCCACTTGGACCGAAAAGGACAGACGTCATGCGCTCTACCCGCCATCCTAAAGCTCCTGCCTTAGTGTCATCCTGAAGGCTCAGCAATATGAGTCAGTATACGCTGTCCGTCTATGTGCACGCCTGAATCTCTACCGTCCATTGCCTGGGTACGTCTGCAATCGTGCCTTGCTCACGTCTTATGTTGGTATCTCACACAGCTAAAAGTGTCCTCCGCCGTACTACTCCGCCGTACTACTCAGAAACGCGCCTAGCCTGTCGAATTCACGAGTACAGGACCAGAGCGTCCTGCGACTCCGTGCTCGCTTCTCCTTATCAGTTATCGCTCATCCGAGGAGAATTCTTAACCTATTCGCTCTATGCGTGTCCGTCTCTTGTGTTTCCCAACGGAAACCTTCTCCGCTACACCTATGCATCGACTATTCTCTACCTTTCGACGTTTCGAGGCGGACTTCCATCTGATCTGGCCTCTTCCAATAAAATTGCGTTGGACTCCTCGTTTCACCACCTGCGCCTCATCTACCCTTAGACCTTGACTACCGTACGTGACCCGTATGCTACACACCGTCGTGCCTATCTGGTCCTCCGTCGTCAATCCTACTCATATCCATTCCTACTCATATCCATTCCTATTCATATCCATTCCGAATATCATCCTCTATCCTGCTTTTCTCCTATACCCTTATACTAACCGCGCGGCGTTCCGTAATTGCCACACTGGGAAATATGTTGCGATTGCGCCCCAGATCAAGTATCGTAATCTAAGCAGAAATAAATTGATTTCGGTCTTTCTAAGGTCTGGTCTGGTCTGCCTGAGTGGTCCAAAAATACACGATTGTAAGCTGTGATTGACTGATCCTTGACGTTCTCTCATCCTTCTCATATTATTCGGTATGTATCATTCTCATTATGATCATTTTTATTTAACTCGACTGACATCCTCTTCTAGGCCTATAATACACGGGCCGCACTTTCAATAGCAGTGAAATTGGCTATAACCAACTCCCGCGAACGAAGACGCCAAGCTCATGGCATGCTATGTCTTCACATCCCTATTTTTCTCTAGATTACTTATTCGAAACCATTAATATATGTAGTTCCATGAGTACCGTGTACGCGCTGGAGGTTGATGAGCGCTGGCCAGCAAACGTGGATACTTCCGAGAGGAAGTGAATGCGAATTGACATTATCTATCAATCTTATAGATCACGTTTGGCCTTTGCGTTCATATTTCTGATTCTCGAAGCTTTTCTGTATCTCTCAAGAGATCAGCGTCGATCTCTGCACCGGGATCGGAAATTATGCAGGATTCGATGATTGTTGTGGTATCATCACGATGCTTTTGTATATCCTGTTTACGCGGCTGATTCACACCTTGAAATAGTCGAATATTGACTACGACCTACATCTCGGTGAAACTGGGCTTTCGTATTATCAATTAGAACACATATTGTTAAGCGTTCATAAATATAATACTGCTGTCTCTCGAGCTTTACTATACCATTACCATGACAGGGTGAAGGCTCTATACATGACCATCCATTTCGCGTTGGATTAAGCACAAAGATTCTACACGCGCAATATGAGATGTCAGAATAATCAAGAACCCACAAGAGAAGGTACATAGAACAAACGAGAGATCAGGCCCATTCATTCGCAGTGGGGATGTACTCGTACAACGAGGGGAAAGTGAACAGAAAATATTGTATTGTTTCATACACATAGAATAATCTCTCGAAAAATGGGGAACTGGAGACAAGAGATTGGGTCGCACAACGAGAAAAAAAAATCATGGAAACAGAAGCAAGGCAAAAGGATTCGCGCTTGTTGACGCTTTTACAGATACCACTGTCTACGAAGTGGATATATGCGTCCTGGACGTGGAATGTCCATATTGGAGGTGCTTGCCCTGATTCCCAAGCGCAAAGAAGCTAGCTTAGTCAACACTATCTCCGAGGGAGCGAAATTCAAGACGAGAGAGAAGCTAGCAGAGAAAGTCTGCGAGACATTGTTTAGCGTGAAGTAGATAACATGAACGATAAAGATAAAGAACACGCAACCGGTCCTTTCGACGAGCACTGACTTCCTTCCACCAGACGCAGCACACAGAGAAAGCTAGATATCCATTGAGCTGCTTCCCTATAAGTAGATTGTCGTATCACGAGGGCGCAATAAATTGACGTTCATAGAAAATACTGACTTAAGGAAGATGATATATTGACGCATGTTGGGATAGAGACTACGCAATCATACGTGGCCAGAGGATCGAGCCACATAGTACAAAAGCGAGTGACGCCGGATACGAGATCAGGTTGATGGAGAGAACTGAACGCAAATTTTTCGTACTATATCGATAGAGGGGATAAGAAGAGGTATCAGCCAGAGAAGCGATTGTACGAGACGGTGTAGGAGACGTACCATAAGAACCAGCCCCAAAATTCGGTATCTCCTACAAGAGGGCTACAAACGATGGCCATCTACACTGTGGTAACGAACTCCTGCACGACGAGATGAGAAGCTTCCCAACGAAAGGAAATGAAAAGGTCGGCTTGACTGGCGAAGGATATATAAACTTACCAGAATGAAACCACTTTTGCGCCTCGCCCTACTCGCACGTACGAAAGTAAATCTAACGGCTGGGAAATTTTTCGCCATCATCTATGGGGCGAGACGTATTGTTAAGTCATGACTAGACACAGGAGACAACGAGAGCAACAGACGCACCTGTGTTCCAACGTTTGAGGACTGCCTTGAAATGCGGAGAAGGAAACGCGACGGTCGCGAGTATTTGTTACCAGGAGGGTTATGTGAGTGAGGGGTGCTACAAGGATGAGCGTGTCCGGGTCCAATGGCTATAATTGAGAAAACAAGGTCATCACCCATGATATGTAGAACATTGAGAGATAAGTCTTACAGGGGCAAATAATGCTTCACGAAGTGAATCTTGATGCACATGCCTGTCATAGAGGATACGAACGAGCTAACGAAGAGGAAGAGACGAGGACATGCGTAGTCGTTCCAGTTACCGAACAGGTCGCTGATGCCCCGCACAAGAGAGCACAAGAGAATATGGTGCTGGACATAGGAAGGTGCATGGACGAATAAACGACAAAAGTGATGATGAGAGTTTGGACGACGCACGAACGGCTCAGACAAGTTCGGACGTTCGTGACGGCGTGGGAACGCCTCCATCGTCGACGCCAAGCCGAACCTTTTTTGTGCTCTTGCTTTCTGCTGCATCCACCCCTCGCTCGTTTCTCATTCAGCAAGATTGCGCCATCCAAGGCTCGGACATCGATATACGTCACTCCTATCGGCTCTCGTGGGAGGAAACGATACGTCGGCAGGGCTTGTTTTGTGGGCGCTATGTCACAACTGGAGGCACGCCTTCGTCCCTCATCTACAGGCCTGTACCACGCACACCACGTTGCTCCATCGCAATTCCCATCGCAATTCGCGGAACTCTATCTCTTTGAATTATGTTCCTCACGGGATGATGTGGCTCGATTTCCACTCTCGTCGACTAGGGATGCTTGCTCTCGTCTTGTCAGCGTTTCTACCGCTATATCTGTGGTGCGCTGCAATCCCGCTCCTCCGCATAGTTCGGTCCTTAGACGACGCTCTGAATTGCGTACCCTTATTTCACACCATGTCATCCTCACCCGCTCACAGTAAGTATGCTGCGTGATGCGTATACTATGAGTCTGTGCACTGAAATGTACTACGCGCCATGTAGCCTGGACGTCACGCGTCCTATGCGTCCCTCGTTGTTGATCCAAAGACAAGCCTATGCCTCCGTGTAAACGACACCCCTTCGTCCCTCATCTGCAGGCCCACACTGCGTGCGCCTCCTTCGTACGTTGCGCTATCGCAATTCGCGAGCCGTCGCCACTCCGCGCTGTGTTCCTCGTCGGATGGTGTGGCTCGACTTCTACCTCTCGTCGACTGTGCTTGATATAGTCTCGTCAACTTTTCCTCCGTGATGCTCGACGAATATATGAGCCTGCGCAGTCCAACGCACTATACGCTGCGCAGCCTGCATGCCGCAAGTCCTCTTCCGGTCATTGTCAGTCTATGTGTCCCTCTTCCTAATCAAAATAGCTTCGAAAACAATGTCTGGTGAATCGTCCTCCATCGACTCTCCATTTCACGCATCGTACCTCGTCTTTCGGTTCATCGCCATGTACATGAAAAGCAACCTCCGCATACACAAAACGACCGATGACGTACCGTTTCCCTCGACTTCTCTCTCTCGTTAACGTCTGCATTCATACCATGCAGTCATCTACCTCGTAGCGCGCTCTCTCGGGTATGGTCATTTGCTTAACAAGATACTAAATTGCCAAAACGAGTCCTAAATACAATGGATATTCTGCCACGCAATTTTGACGGGTACATTGTAGATGGGACAGTGGACAGGTACGGAGATGATGAGGGCGGAAATGGTGCGTCTAAGTTACCAATCTCCATCGTCAATTCCGTTCACCGAGTTGTAGGATGTCAAATTTACCGTGCTTCATTGTCTCATTGTATTGCGGTGGATGGAAATCGCCGATCTAGTGAATTGTAGGATGTGTCGATAATTCTAATCACTCTGCTGCGCAACATGTACAATTATTTTTGTAGTCAATTCATGTACTAAGGAATGGGAACTTTGACTTGCATAGCTTCAGGACGTGACGTGGGGATTGGAGGGACCCAAAGCGATGTTGTGCTAAAAATATGAAACCCTCGTGGCCACCAACATGCACAGCTCATGTGTTGTCAGCCGCAAAGCATACAGACGCACCCATCTCTTCTCTTCTTCAACTACCTTCATCTGTACTCTGCATCTCTACTATACATCGTAGAACGACACCACGATGAAATTCAAATCATTC
>MU155679.1:0-14193 GCA_015484465.1 Pholiota conissans
GTAAAAATGTGTCTGCGCAACATATAAGTGTTTCCGCGCACGTAAATGTTTACGCGCGCATGTAAAAGTGTCAGCGCGCATGCAAAAGTTTAGGTGCGCACACCAAAGTTTCAGCGCGCACACCAAAGTCTTTCCGCGCAAGTATAACTTTCAATTAAGGCATTGAATAATACTCAAAAACATCTACAAGTACTCTTGGGCAATGACATTAAATAGTAAAAGAGTTTTCGAATTACAAAAGTGTACGCGGGGATTTATTCCCCACTCGGACCGCCATAGTCGTGGAGCGTGGTTTGTCCTTCTCAATCGCATCATTCTCTCGTGCTGCTGGTATGGCGTACAAGGCTGGTTTGGAGGACAGTTAGTCAAAATAATGATTGCGTCAATATGGCGTGCGTATCTGCTTTTCTCTCTTTCTGTAGGAACACCGTTTGATATTCGCATGCATAGCAAGTTTCTATACACTCAAGAACACGTTTAGACCTCACGCCGCTATGAAGACGAATGAATTCAGTTAGTATTTTGATTTACACATATGTTTTCGATCGTAACAATCCATCTTTGTAGTCGGTTTCATTGTTTTCTGGCTTGTTTCGTTACCTCTCTTCCTCCTACGCCCAGAACAGTCCGTAATCATACTTCCTCGTATCTATGACTGATATTAATGTTTCCATTTGCTTCTACAGGTATCGCGGGCCAGCGGTCTTTTCCTCCGCGATCGTCATCGTCGCAGCTTTCTCCATTTTCATTTGGGCACTAGCGAAACAGGGTAATGTCGGTCCGTTATGGCATCATCCTGAAGCGATATATGGCGTTGCACCCCTCACAGGCGCGAGGCTGAGCTGGGCGATGATGCGCTTAGTGACGAGTGGAATAGGTGGCTGGGCTGGCGGGATATTATACCAGAGCGGTACGTTGTACTGGCTCTCATCGAGATGAATTAAAAAACTGACTTCGTCTTTCTATCCCTTCCCAAAGACTTCTCCCGTTACTCTGCGAAGCCGGGATATCAAATTTGGGGTCAAGTATTCGTGATACCCATCTGCCTCCTTGGAACTAATATATTGGGCATCATTACGACGTCCTGTGCGCGCGGTTTCTACCCAGAGGGTAAATTGCTGTGGTATGTTGTAATTTATTTCCGTCGTTACGAAACATAGCTCTGACCGAAGTCGCCTTTTCATTTCAGGAAATTATACGACCTTCTAGAAGCGATCCAGATGCACGGAGGGAAAGGTGCAAGAGCGGCTGTGTTCTTTGCCGCTTTCGCGTTCTTCCTTTCGCAATTATGTGTCAATGTACGTTGTACGGACACTTTTAAGCTTGGAACGGGGAGGATAACGAGATGTATATGGGCTGACTTATTTTCCTAGGTCGTCGCATGTGGGGTAGTTGGAGGTATGGATCTGGCTGCTCTGCTTCCACGGTAAGTATAGTTCTGGTCTTCTATTATGCGCTCTGAGTTTCATGGCCCGTAGATTCATCAATATACGACGCGGTTCTTTCATCATCGCCATCATTGGGTTATGTATCAATCCATGGAGGATCCTTAATGTGAGTTCCTCGATATTCGTCCAGGGAACTCGCTCATGCTCATGATCCTTGCTCAACGCAACTCATAGACTGCTAATAGCTTCATAGCAGCCATCTCCGGATACGCCGTATTCTTGGGTCCCTTATCGGGAATTATGATAGTAAATCTTAATCGATTACAACGCCTTTATCGTCATCTGACCACGATGCTTCTGCTCTGAACGAATCCAGGCAGAATATTATATCATCCGCAGACGGCGTGTAAAACTCTCACATATGTTTATCTCTAATTCATCCAGTGATTATTGGTATGTTCTCGTATCGTAATTTCCACACGGGGTATCTCATTTAACGACTTTGTGGGTAGGTATTGGCATGGGGTGAATGGGAAGGCTCCTGTTGCTTGGGTTTTGGTATGTACCGGAACATGTTTCGTACTTCTAAAAAATCTCTCATCTGCACACCTTTGCCAGGGCGTCTGGCTTAGTATGCCAGGATTCTGTGCATCAGTCACGCCGCTTGCAGTGCATGTCAGCACAACATGGGTGTAAGAACTCTTTTCTTTTTTTTAACCCCTTTTTTTTTCTCGCAACGCTCATCATTATACTTCCGCATCTGCAGGCATGCGTATTACATGTCGTGGCTCCTTGGCTTCTTCCTCAGTGGGGCTATTTGGGTGGGGCTGAACACGATGTGGCCTCCTGTTGGGTTGGATGACGTGGACGAGTTTCCGTATCTGTGGGATGAGGATAAGAGGGAGATTGTTGACGAAAAGGAGGTTGAGTGATTTGGTGTATCTGTGATATGTGTAAGCCTGCCGTCTAGCTCAGGCTCACTGGGAACATCGGACCACAAGTTGACAGGACCACGTTGTATTCTCGAGAACGAGGAGAGATACAAGACGACGAAGTACGTGAACGAATGAATAAATCTAATCTGCGCGCGACGGGAGTTGTGGAAGAAAGGAATAATGCTTCAGAAATGTCCGTGAGGACATGCCGTGTGGTAAGCCACACCAGGCTTATTATATGCTTTGCGTAGAGCTGAGTATCCTCAATGTGGAGTGATAGAACTGGAATACAAAGGATTCATTATCAGAAGTGGTGAGATATGTTTATGTTTCGCCCAACGTGTACCAACTCTTGGTCAATGTTTAATGAGTTTTAAGGGGTTTCGTATCTATAAATACTCGAGTATGTCTTTGGCTTGATGGTCGTAGAGCGACGCGGAGCAGGTTGCGAAAAGGTTTTTTTCTGAGTGGATGAGTAAACTGACGAATGAACGACTTTAGTACAAGTTTACCAAAGTTCGTTTGACAAGACTTATCACAATAACGAATCGGACAGCGCAAAAAAAAGGGCCATACAACATAATTATATGGCAACAGTGTAGATATTCCGAAGTCTATGCACACATTCCTAATGTATTCCGTCATTATTTTATTTTTAATCAAAGCAACGGGACTAAATACAGGCCCTATATAGAGGGGAGGATGCGCGACACCTAAGACAGGATATGGGGTATAGCGATGGTTAAAACATTAGAGTGGTCATTAGCATTAGGGTCTGTCGACTACCGTCGACGATACGTCAGACTAAGGAGTAAGCGAATCGAACAAGAATGGATATTAGAGCGACGATGACGTAAGAGCGGGTGCAGGAGCAGACGATTCCTTCTCGTTTATGCTGCTGCCTGAGCCGGCGTCGTCCTTTACTGGGGCTTCTTCGGGTTCTTGAGAAACTCCACCGTTCATGTACTTGTTCTTGAGCTTGATCGCTTTTGGTCTGCATCACGAAGGAAAACATCAGCAACGAAAAAGCAGATCAAACGGATGAGGGAAAGGAAGGAGTGACGTACACCCAGGGAGGGATGATTCCGCCTGGAGGAATGACCCATGGTTCTGCCATGTCGTATTCGGGAGGAACTATTCTTCCGCCAGATATCTTCCTGAGGACGAGTGGGACGCCGTTCAATAGCATGTAGGAAAGGATACCGGCGATAACGCCGTATGCGATGCTGAACGTTACCGGAGTTGCGTTAGTGCCGCGTCGCAAGAAAGAAAAGAGCGCAAAGGGCGTACTTGTAGGTGAGAGGGATGATGAGTAAGGTCAAGAATGCCGGCACGCCGTCACCGACGTAGGCCCAGTTGATTTCCATGACGCTGGTTGAAATAAGTAAGCACTTTGAAAAATAATTAAGACGAGATGCTCACTTGCGAATCATCATAGATCCAACGATGACGAGGGCGCCTCCGGTAGCCCATGAGGGAATCGAAGCGAAGATAGGAGCGAAAAATACGGATATGAAGAACATAATACCGATCATCATACCGGTGATGCCCGTCTTGCCACCCTCTAACAAAAAAAATAATTAAACAACGCGAAGAAAGAAGACAGAATTTACAAATACACACCGCTAATACCTGTGGCGCTCTCGATGTAAGCAGTGACGGGGCTGACACCCATGAGTGCGCCCATGCTGATAGAAAAGGCATCTATGCAGTAAGCAATGCTAGAGCCTTCGAAGTCGAGTGTGACGGGATCCCGCAGTCCGGCGAATTTAGCCATGGAATACAAAGTACTAGGAAACTCGGTCAGTTTCGACTACATTCGAAAAAAGGATAAATTGAATTACCCAGTGGTATCTGGAATATTTTGATGAGATTCATTCTTGAGAAGCATGATAAAGGTGGAAACATACCCAGAATATCGACATAGAGGAAAGTGATCAGAGCGTACCAAACCTTTCCGTTTCTGCTCGAAATGTCAGTATCCGAAGGTAGTTCAGCTAACACCTCGCGCACCCGTAGTGATACTGCACGTAGCATATCGTTAGATTTGTAAATTTGTAGACGTTAATGGTTGAGGCTCACGTCAATAGCATTTCCGATTTTCTTTAGCTTGTGGAACGTAACCACCTTTTTGAAATAGTCGAACAACGCATCTCCAGTTGCGGTGTGAGGGAAGTAGGTGACGGGAGTCGTACGGGGCCATGAGATAATGGAGGTTAACAGGATACCAATGAGGATAGCTCCACGGATGCGGTACATCATCAGGATCACCGTAATGAATCTGGGCAAACCTTGAGAAAAACTGTTGGCACTGCTATAGCGGAGGACGCTCACCCGCCCGTAAAGATACCCAACCACATCGTCGGGCTCCGCAGGACACCACGAGCGCAGTACCCGGAGAGGCCATCCATAAAGTCTGAGATAGATTATTACGCATGGTCAGTAGCGAGCGTATAAAACACGGCAGTAGACGCACTTTCAGGCTTGCATCCTCCAAGCCCAACAAGGTTGACTGTGTCTCCACCGATAACACTCAGTCCGTTGGTTGCTAAGATGGCGGTGAGTGCAATACGAAACAAGAATCAGATAGACGTACAAAGGCCGATAAATCTGAGTGATGTGGTTCTTCAGCAGTCCGATAAGGACGACAATGAGAAGCATGACGCACGCAATGAAGAGACCGATTCCAGCGCCGACTGCAAGGACCAGGGATTGTGGCATGATGCGCACAAGCCACTGCCGAAGACCCAAAATAGATAGGATCAGGAATAGCCAACTTTGCAATTCAAAATCAGAGGAGCTGTCAGAGCTCCACAAGGACCAGCGCCGCAAAGCACTCACCCTTCCAAGAATACAGCAGCAAGGGCTTCACGATAGCTGATAATGCCACTTCCATGGAATCCGACAACCGAATAGGTGAACTATCGGGAAAATAGGAGACCGAGGAGATGTTTAACGGTCGTAAGGGCTCCATGAGAGTGACTAGGACGACCCAAAGACTCACGTATGCGTTAAGACCCAATCCTGGCGCCAAACCGACAGGAATATTCGCCAAAAGGCCCATGAGGAACGATGAAAGTGCCGAAATAGCAGCTGTCGACGTGATGAGATCCTGGCGAACCTCGCTCACACAGAGCTGATACGCCTCGTCAGCAACGCAAAGGTCGGCGGTCGGGCAGACACAGGTCCCTCCGGAGTCGGACAGGATGGATGCATTGACCGAGATCTGGCAATTGTTGGGATGCATAAAACATGAAGAACGGAAATGGACGTACAATGTATGCCATGGCAGCCTGGTAATCCGAGTTGCATGAGGTAAGCGTTCTTCAAGTCGAAATAGTGTGTTTGCGTACCCAGGTTGTCAACCCTGCACGGATTTCAGTCTATCGCGTGCCATGAAAACAATCAACAAGCGATCATGGAGTCGAGGGTAGTATAGCAGACGTACGAAAAACCGTGCCCCTTTGCGCTCCCTCTTCGCACCTGATCCTTCCAATTTGAACCATTTTCCGAAAGCAGTTTTCGCTACCTAAGACGGAACGATTAGTTTGATCGGGCGTATTCCAACTCTTTACGCACTTTGTCGTTGACTTTGGTGATAAAGCTCATGGTGGGCCTTCCAAGAAGCACGAAGGTCCACGGAGAAAGGTGCGGGGTAGTGGCAAGAGATAGGCAGCGAGCGAGCACTCAAAAGGATCCCAACACTGTATTTATGTATCCAACAGATTTTCCCATTAGTGTTGTGTAGGAAATGAATGCGGCAATCATCCTTGGGGTATATTGACATAACGCCAGGAACTATCTCCATAATTCACATGGCGATAAGAAGATTGTCTCGGCTCCCAGAGCCAGGATATACCAGGCTTCTGACTAAAAAGAACTATTTGTGAGACGAGCAGAGGCTTTCGAGAGTCAGAAACGACTTACTAGATGCGAAAGATCCACGAAGTCGAAAAAAAAAAATAAGCATTGGATGCTTTGAACCGTTGTTGAGCGAAATCTTGACAGAGCCTGAAAGGCAACCTTATCATCGTTGATGATAAGGCATGTATGGTGCACCAAGGCAAGGCACTGACCAGGAAAATTAATGTGCGGGTCAATTAATGTGTTCAAGTCGGAAGGCATACTTCCAGAGACTCGCACAGGTGCTGGTTTCGTGAAACATTTTGAATTTGAATAATATATCGTCAGCCTCGAAGTGGGCGGAGTTAACCGGATCACGTCTTGATGGCGGCACCGGGTTCAACCGTGGTCCTGATGAGCGTTTTAGAGGCGCTTAACCACATGTGATGCCCTGGAACACTCGCGAGGAGAAACCAATGAGGGCACGAAGGCGCGAAGTAGGAAGGTGGACGTCCGCGAATCTAGTATCATTGTGGTTGGTCCAAATAATGAAAGCTGTTCATGTTATTTAGACTGGACTGGCGGAACGACAGGAAACAAGTTCAGTGATCAAAGAAACAGTATTCTAACAATAGAGATTTACGCGCCAGCGTCTAAGTATAACGAAGATTTGATTCCACTGCAGAGAATTTTTGAGGTTACCTACATAACTTATCTTCAGGCTTGTTTCAGGCGCGCACGTAAAGGACATGCGTCGCGCCCCTGTCAAATGAGGAAGATGTCTATTCGTATACGCAAGTCAGAACAAACATGGGTGTGCAAGACTCAGCATAATACTGCAGAGAGCATCAGAAAAATATCAGATATACTGGACGAATCGCGTCGTCGTCGTAAACGACAGTCTCGTTCAATGATCCATTGATACCGCGATCAAACACGATCTACTTTTTTTTTATCAGAAACTGTAAAGAGTAAGATTGAAATTGAGATCTCACAGAATTAAATCCGACAGGACATGATTTCACTTCCGCAAATGCACTGACGTTGAAGACTTTCCCAAGGGCGACGGTCGATACTATCATAGCTCCCCTACCCGACTCCGTGTAGTTATAGGCTCTGCCGATTCGATGGTGGTACGTTCTCAACCAGGTGGTGTAAAGGTTGACTTACTTGTTCGACGCGGTTGACGTGTATATTCCAGCACCAAAGCTTTCAATGCGATGAGTGTCGCAGACCATACAAACGGATCGAAGGGCTTACGCGGTGTAAGATTTGGCGTAGCTAGCTTTGAAAGACGTTCTCAATATTGAGCAGAGCGAGCATAGGTTGTTGGAGCACAGCTGCGCATTTTGGAGGGTTCCAAGAGTGCACTGTGGCGCCTTAGTTGTTCCATGGTATGCATGCTGTTCATTTCCAACTCGTTTCCTACAACGATATAAAATAAAATTTAAAAAAAGTTTTTCAATGAATCACACACATGTATTCTTGATATTGCTCAAAGAATGCCTTCGCCATTATGATCTTATAAATCTTTCTGATTGGAGGTCGCGACGCAGTCCCGGAATATTTCCAGTTTTCAATAAATCTTTGCTCAACTATAGTCCATAAGATCCTCCAAGTTTCCATTTGATGAAGAGATTACGCACCCATATTATAGGTGACGTGGCCCCGAGGAGCTTCGAGAATAAGATATGGAGACCATCTGGCTATAATCTTTTGACAGGGTTTACCGCAGAGATACGTTCGCCTGAACTTAGGCTGACTCTTGCATAACAAGCAAGCTGTCTTAGCGTTCTCTTCGCACAAGCCGCTGCATTGATTCGAGCTGGGCCTCTTAGGCTTTCGATGACAGTACTGCGACGAACATGTGAAGTAAGATGTAAAACAGAAAAATCTATGAGCGCACATTACACATTTGATGGTTTGGAGGGCCTTCCCTGCATAGTTTCTCCCTGCACTCGATTCCACACGTCACATACTTGGGATCGGAAGTCGCTTTCGTGAGGCACACCTACGTTAGAAGAGTCATGCGTAAGTGATAAACGACATGCAGAGGGCAACTCACAACGCACAAGGTGGGATCCGCGAACTCGAGTTCAGGCACGCTCTCATCGCTATCTGAATCGAATTCGTAGGCTTCTGCGACGGTGCTCAGAGGGACTGGAGGAGCAGGTGGAACAACAGGAGTCTTGCTCGAAGAATTGCCCATGATGGCGAGGAGAAAGTTCGCCTACGAGATCGCCTGCCAGGTGGCATCGTGATCCTTCTTCTGACATGAGGCTAAGCGAGCTGGTTCACACGTTGCGTTTAAATTCTTAAAGGGGCGATCGTTGTTGGCTCCAGTTTCCGGAGGTTACACGTAGAGACGATCGCTTTTGTATCGAATAACTAGCTAATGCAGATTTTTTGGATAGGTTTTATACAGTGCACGATGTGGGCAATGCCAACGACTCGCCATTCACGTGTTTTAACTTTTCATGGGCGTCTATTTTGTTATTAGTAACATCGAACTTCAAAAAAAGCCGGAATCATGATAAGGATGTTTGAGAAACAATTTGGCAACACGAACCATGAGGAAGTACCATTAGTAGTGGTAAACAAGGGAGCTGGTTTTCCCCTGGGTAGGCTGGGTGTTCTTACCTAAGAAAAAGAAATCGAAAAAGGAAGGAGGAGGAAGAAGAAAGGAAAGATCATAGAAATTTGCAAGCAACTTTGCAGAGCTTAAGGCGTTTGAATTTACTTATAAAAAGTGTATTTTATGGCCTAGGATAGTCAAATTTTTTCCTCGCGCGTTGCGCATCCCGAAAATGTGTCTTGGACACACAATATACATGCTCAAGGGAAAAAAAATGCCACACCACCTAGAACTCAATTTAAACCTCTGAAAAATGAGTTGCAGATACCTCAATATATAACCTTTGCATTTATATTTATTTGAACTCGTGAAACGGGGGAGCTCGAGGTGTATCTTGAACCCATCACAAGAATCAAGAGGATGTGCCGCGGCATTTGAATTTGTGAAATTGGAGACATCTCCTCCTTAGCTCAGTGGTAGAGCGCGTCACTAGTAATGACGAGCTCAGTCGTTCAAGTCGGCTAGGAGGAATATGAACATCTCTTTTTTAATAGTTTTGATGTTAAGCCGGTTAGGGGAAAGCTTTTTTTTTTTTTTGAGACGCGAAATCGGTTTTCCATTTTAAATTGGCCTTTGACATATTGAATCGGGCACGGAGGAAAAATGGGCTTTATTTATGGTTGACTTGAGCCACTGAGCCCTCAGCCAGATTCCAATGTATGGGTTATGGACGCGCGACCGCTGGAGTCGGCCGACGTCTTCCTATGCCCGCTTCGGTAAGAATCTGGAGTCTGGACGCTGGCGCTGAACACGCTTATTTATAACGGTGTCGGAGACTCGGAGTCACAGTGCTGAGTGCGAGCACTGCGAAGGAACTCGGAAGTTGTGTGTTCATGTTGTGCAAAGCCGTCTGATGACCAAGGAGCTCCTACCGACGCCGTTTCCGTCTTCCTTCGTCCATGTGGCAGAAATCCTGTGTCTTTCCTAAAGGCACTCCATGAAACTCTTCTCTAATCTTTACTAGTTTTCTACATCTTCCGAGTTATCAAACCGTATCTAAACCAAGATGGAACGATCTGTGATATACTGTTAAAACGTAGTGTTCAGGAAGTGTAAAAGGTGCGTTTCAACTTGGCATCGTCGGTCGTCGCTCGAGCCTCTTTAAGCTTCGTTTCCATGCTCACATTTCATGTAGGAACTCATCATATTCTCAGACTTTCACGCGTCACGACGTATTCTTAGAAAGACTCGGCGAGTATGCATCATAGCATCGCTCTGTGAGAGTGTGCCAC
This sequence comes from Pholiota conissans, assembly GCA_015484465.1. Taxonomy (NCBI): domain Eukaryota; kingdom Fungi; phylum Basidiomycota; class Agaricomycetes; order Agaricales; family Strophariaceae; genus Pholiota; species Pholiota conissans. The sequence continues at coordinate 10,034 of MU155679.1, forward strand.
CGAATGGCACGCATGTGATTGAGCCCTGGCAAAGTTACTCTGGGTCCGCCATAGTGCGTCTGGCCTGGTCGCACTTAGCTTAAGCGCGTTCAGCGTCGATGTCAGCGTTTACGGGGTGGAGTCGACGCAGACTGAAAAGGCATGCCCGGCGCTTCTTCGCAGGAGAACGGCTACTCTATTTTGTGCAGCTTTCTACTCGTAGGCTGTTGTTCATCGCCCAGACGCTGAATCATACGCAGCTTTGTGAGAATAAAGTGTCCGGGCACTCCTCACTCCATGCGTTCCAATTCGTTAAAGAACACGCGACGTTCGGAATATGCTCATGCATGCGAGTTATCTCATCAATGCTATCAAGAAAGCGAACGGATCGACACCGAATTGCGTGAGGTATGTTCTACATTTAGCTATGTACAGATACATGAGCTGACTATATCTACTACCTAGTTCAGTTTGCAATACCTCGATCGTGTATCGCCCCCGTTTCATTCCCAGCTCTCCTTTCTGCGCGGGTTATAAACAGGCGGTGTCAGCGGATCCGTCTTTCCTCTTTTTCCTCCTTCATATCGCCTTGCTCATCGACCGCAACCTATTCCGCTCACGTTCGCATTGTTCATTTTTTCATCCTTTACGCCGCACCACCTTTCTCCACCACCTTCTCCAGTCTATACACAACGTTTATCCACTTTGAGGAGGATTCGAAACTTCGGGATGACCTTCGAATCTCTCTGCGCCATTGAGTCTGCACCGCGTAGCAGCGGATCAAGTCTATCGTCGATCCTTATACCCACGGTCCCTCCATCATTCTCGTTACCCATCTACCCCGCTCAGGACTCCGGATTGACCTTTGGTTTCCCTTTAAAGACGTCAAATGGCGCCGCCCGTCGAATTCATAACTCCCTCCAGCCAATTTTGCGCCTCAATTTTGACATCCTCGAACATCTCTTTCTCACTGGCGCATATCTCGCTGCGAATACGGAACGGACAACAGCTTTATCAAAATCTGTTTCAGTCACCCGCACCGTTTTGACATATGCCCATCTTACGAGCGCCCTACGACAAGTTGCGTTAGGGAGTGCGCGATTATGGGCGCTATTAGTTGATTTTGAATCCGCTTCTTCAGAATGGAATGCAGAGCTCCTACGGAGATCGGCTGGTATGGGCCTGCAAATCGTTTGGCAGTGGTCGAAAGCGACTGTGGACGATGTTGGCTATACTGCGCACGCGCGAAGCAGGAGTGGGAGCGGCCGTGGGAGGATCGAGTGGGAAGCTGGAGACCGTACGACTGCGCGGGAGAGGAGAAGAAGAGAGGATAGAGCAAAGAAGGCGAGACTCCACAATGTTTTGCAGAAGGAAGTCCTTCAGAGGGCTACGACTCTAGGTTTTGCTGTCCCGGCTCCCTATTTCAGAGATATTCTTTTGGAGAACCTCGCCGCACCCGGTGCCACCCTTCCGGTGTTGGAGAGCTTGCGAATTGTCAAATCGCGTCCAAAGCGGCCTTCGGTCACTCCTCCTTTCGATGGATTTATGGTGGATGAAGACGATCCTTTCGACGTAATGGAAGCGTGCGTTCCTCTCGGGGTGATCGCTAACGCGCCTCGACTCCGAAGGCTAGCCATCGCTGAATGTAACCTCCCGTTCTCCGAACTCCTATCATCCTCCTCATCAATTCCTCTGCCGCATCTCATATCGGAATATCCACCTGCTGTGAGCCCGCCGTCATCAATCATTAGCACGCTGCATACGCTCCGTCACCTTCAGGCGTTGCAAGTTGCGGACCTGCCATTGCGGACAGCTCCTACCGTGCATGAGTGGCTCCGCTATCTCACTTTGATGCCTTCACTTGAAGAACTCATTCTCGAGGGTGCAGTGTTGCGGAAAGTGGACGTCACTCTCCGCGAAAATCTCAAAACGAGTTTGGAGGATGGACACGAGACGCGAGAAAGTGCAGAAGAGGACGGTGATGTTAGACGGGATTTTCGCGATGAGAGGAGTAGCAGTGAGGAGGCGGACGTTGACTCCAGGTCTATGGAACAAGATTTTGTCGATAAGAACGCACTTCCGAAGCTGAGGGTGTTGACGCTCGATGCGGCGCTGGAGGATGTCGCTGTCTTCGCGACGAATCTGCCACTCCCGGTTCGTACACCGCGAGGACGATCGATGAAATGGACATTGCTCTGCGCGGATGTGGACAGCCGTGACTTCGCGAGTGTGGAGAAAATGGCCGATCTATTTTCCAAGGTCGTTGATGAAGATTATCCTCATGCTGGCGTTACACCTCCGCCCGCGACTTCTATTCCTGGGCTATCTCTTAGCCTTCGTGCAACCGAAGGCGACGTGCATCTGCTTCTGTCCACGACGTGTAACGCATCATCCACGGAATCAGAATATAATGGACCAGACTTTTCGCTCTATGTGAACTTACATTCCATCGGCGTGGCCGACAGGGGTACATCCCAATCGAATCTGATCGGTGTGGACGATGGCGGTCGTGTAGTAACAGCGCCATCTTCCATCTCATTAGTCCACCCGATGCTCACTGCTCTAGCTCATAACGTATTACCGTATGTTGCGGACCTTGAGCTTGACCTGACGCTTGGTGCTTCCCTTCTATCCTCGTTGTCTAACGCACTGGCGCGTGCGCGAGGTGTTAAAGCGCTGACTCTTGGCCCGCACGCAGCGAAAGGAGTGCTTAGGATGCTTCACAGCGAACAGAAGCGCCTAGCTTCGTACGGTAGCGACTCGTCCTATCCCGATACACCCGTCGTTTCTGAATCGTTTCCTGAGATCCCAGACGCCGTCTTGCTTCCTTCTCTACATACTCTTCGTGTTAGTGAACAAAGCGCCAAGGGACCGGCATGGACTGCGCTATCGCGATTCTTGAAGGTGCGGAAGGGGAATGTGACACCCATTCGTCGGGTTTTCTTCAATGATATTGACGTGGGAAAAGAGTCGCGAACGACAGTCGAGCGGATGGACCCTCGTATACTCCAAGGGCGAGTGCGGGAGCTGGAACAAATTGGCGTTGAGGTTTTCGCGAGTAGTTAAGACTATCTATGACCGTTTAGAAGCTTTGGTTTTATGGTTGTCGGCGTGCACATGTATGTTTTTTGTTCTATATTCTAGATGTAGTTTACTATCTATAAACTTTTCGTGTGATCTATCGTCATTGTATTTATGCCCATGTATTAATAATTTTCCAAGTTCTGGCATCCCGTCTTCATGAGTCTTCGACTTATCATGTTCACATTTCGGACTTCTGGAATGTATTTGAGTGGGGTCTTTTGTAAGTCAATTGAACGCTATGCTCTAAGCGCTGAAAGATCAGTTCACTGCAAACAACATGCCATTTACAAGGCACATAACACAGCTTCACTAGTGAGTCAACTTATACACACCGACAAGAAGAGTGCCCCATCGTCGCACTCGGGGGTTAACAACGCACTGAATTGTCCCCCTAATCTTATACCAAGCGCGTTGATCGCCACTATTGGTCAATTTCAAGATATATTAGTCGATGCTGGTTCATTTAAATCGGCTCCGCATCGAAGGGGGTACGTGTACGGTGGTGCAAGGCGATTATTATGTCCACTACCATAGATGCTGCTGTATGAGTGAGGGCATTGTTTGAGGATGGGTTTGGAAACGACCTCAATCTGGTCATGGAATCGATATATTCAATCATAGAATTGTTGAACTTTGCTGATGTTCCGAAAGTACGCTCTGTTGGGCCAACCAGCGCCTCCGAATATCCGGCACCTGTGTTGCCTCTCATTATGCATGGAGACTTATTCGAACCCACGCCTGTTCTCGTCGCAATTCTGCCATCTTAGCCTATTTTCTGCTCCGCAAAATCACAATCTACGGGACAGAGATCATGACTATCGTTGTTATTTGCTACATATTCGTCAGTTTCTAGTCAATACCACAAATAACTGTCGTTCATAGAGTAAAAGTCACGTACAATTTTAGAATGACTTATAGTAAGCTATACCGATTTCAATCGTCTTGACGTCAGCTCAATGCAACATATGTATATGAACGTTCGTTCTGGCATTGCAAAGTGAATATTACCTTGCTTGCAAGGTTATCTACTCATGGGCAAAACCTCCGTGGGGAACCAACCGGTATTTGCCGCACACGTGCTCACCGTCTACATACTC
>MU155680.1:0-14184 GCA_015484465.1 Pholiota conissans
CTGTCCAATGTGTATTTTTATTGAATATGTACCTTTGTATTTGGAACTTGAACTATTGCATGACCACCGTGCGAAGCACGGTGAACCGCTAGTACATTATTATTCAATGAGATACACCGGAATTCGACGAAGATTACTGAATGTTGTGCAATATTAGGGCACATTACTTTAGTTATGCAACATATACCACTAATATCCACTACTATTCATCGGATATCAGTGTATAATATCAATAATTCTCATTGAACTACACTGTTGTACATCCAAAATACAGCGGATATTATCATAAGGAGCTCGCCGCTCGGTCCGTGAACAAGTTCATCTGTCATGTGACCTCGGCTGGCAAGCTGACTTTCAAAAATATTACCTATAGACGACTGCCTGTAGGATGAGGGGTCTATAACTAAGGTAAAACACTTGCGCAAATATGTTTACATATCTTTATATACCTCAGAACATGTGTTTTTAACGTCTCTGAATAGTTATAAGAAAGGCAGAGTAAATTCGATGTATTGCCAGGATCAGCCGGACTGAGGCCAAACATGCGCAAGCCGCCGCGACGCCCTAATCTTGGGCGCTTAAAACAAATGAGTGCCCGAAATGTGCAGTGCACCACTGGGAGAGTAAACTACAGTTGGATATAATTGATAGTACCATATCATATGTAATAAAATTAGTTAGAAGCATTCAAACTACATCAACATTACGCATATCAAGCACATTCTGTCTTCCAAGTTGAACATACAAGGCGTTGAGTCTGATGAAGTTGGAATAATGGGAGTAATGAGACAACTGTCGCTATTCCTCCAAGTGCTTCTTGTGTATCCATGTTTCGGGGGAAGAAAGCTTCAAGTATAGTGATAAAGTCTCCAAGGAATGCGGACATGTCGAGCGAAGAAAGATGATAGTGGTAGCAGGGCAAGAAATGTCTACAAACACGTATATAACTTATCCCAACTGAACATACCGGATGGAACACGATATCCTCCCTTTGTACGACCCCACTGCATGTTAGTCAACTTGGAATAGCCTGCCTCCAGTGCTAAGTAACACTCGAGAAGATGCCCAACAGTCTCGGCACGAGGGGCGCGTGGTTGTACATCGAGAAACGTACGGAGAAACTTGATGAACTCGGAACCTTTATCGATGAATGCCGACTTCTTTCGGGGAGATTTGAGGCCAACCTTCAGATCTTTACGGAGGCGTGCAAGGTCGAGAGGCTTGACCGAAGATGAAGACTAAGATAATTATGTTTGGTTAGATTAAGCGCATAGACGAAAGAAGTACTCACATCGTTCGAAGAGTCAACATCATCGAGCAAAAGATCACAAACCAACAAGCCTTTATCCTCAATGCGAAGCTTGTATTCGTCGACCAATGGGAAGTTCAGATTGCGAGGCTTCACCCCCGAAAGGAATGCACCAATACTTCCTAGGTTGACTGTATTTTGGGGATCGTCTAGTCCCGGTCGGTGAATACGAGTACTCGAATCTGTACCAAAGTTAGTAGATATTCAATTGAAGAAATGTACACATACCTTTCTTTGGGGAGAAATTTTCAATAGCCTTTGGAATGAGACGCGCAAGAGATGTCTTGAAGACTCGTTGTCCATCTACGTCCTCGATAGAAACTAGATCGGGACTTGCTTCGACCAGTACTTCCTCAGCGGCGATGTTTGGCGCATTTTTGACCCTGAAGTTTACGATGACTTTCCAGATACAAATCAATAAGCAAACTCCCGAAGATTGAGTCTGAATACGTACCAACTTGAGCATCGTTGTCGTTCACTGGGCGAGATTGAATGTGGCTTTTGGGGAAGAAAGGGTTATCGTCCTCATCCGTGTAGTCCTCGTCCCCCATCGCACTATCTTTGACGGATGGCTAGAGAGATGATAGGCAGCCGCGGGGACACCAACGGGTCATCTTGATAGCGAGTGCCAGAGGTCAGTGAAAGTCGGTGAAGAGCAGTGGGCGCTCGCGCGAGCCACCACCAATATAGATTGAATCCCACCGTAATTCATTGGTCAGCATCAGAGGCCGGTGCACAACAATTACCAACAATATCCATCAATGTTCGGTGATGGCCATCAGTATACTTCAAGGTCGCCGGCATATAACTCCCGCACTCATCGATCACTAAAATTAAAACCTACCTAACATCCACCATGACCCCACCCTTCCAATCCTACACTATCGCTTTCTATCTCGAAGGCTTCGAACATCGACAGCTCGCGACGGTCAATAGTGCGCGAAAGAAAAAAGAACTTATCTACTTCATTGAAGACATCGGAGGCGTTTTAATTGGAGAATGGCACCGGCTTACAGATCTCCACAATATGCGCCTTGCAATGAACAAGACGGAGGAGCTAGGTGGGGTGGTGTATGACTTACCCCTGAGGCCTAAGCCATGAGGCAAGTCTGTCGTTACGCAGAGTATTTCGCTTGGAGAATGTTCTCAGAATCCACAGGAAGAATTTAAAGGCACCCAAAATTTCAAGCGCCCAACATAATATTTCCGAACGCATCTAACATCCCCTCAAACAAACTCCCAGTGCTTGTACTTACAAACGAGAGTAGATTTGTTCGGGACATCTTTCAGCTTACTCGCCCGTGATCATAGATTATGGATCTGTTTTATACCGTTTACACATTATCTGATCATCTAATAAACCCGCACGATCGTATGGAAATCTAAGTAGGTAGCAAGCGTCGACACGACTAGTGGAATAGCCCAGTGAGAAAAAAGAAATCCGATGAGAGATTGTGTATCCTTCATTGAAGATATCGAGGAGAAATAAATCCTTAATGAACACAAACCGAGCCCACCACACACCTCACTCGCCGTTCCTCAGCACGATATGCAAAAAATTCAACCATAGACTCAGGTAACGGCCTCGCTCGAGTTCGCATCAATGGTGGCGTTTATAGAGGCGCCACAATGATCTGAACGTAGGGTTTGCTGTTCGAGCACCGCGCATACCATTGCAGTAACCGCGACCAAAGCAGCTCTGGCGTCCACAGGCAACCGATACGGCCAGAATCCAGATATCATATCACGCGCGAAATCTAATCTAAGCGACGACCCCTAACAAAAGCCCATGCAGACAACACACATTAGTAAGTCTTGGGCCCATGTCCCCCAAAAGGCCTTCCATGGCGTCGTCTGATAAGAACCTGCGCGTCGGCCTCTTCCGAACCTACATTCAGACCTATACGTACTTCACGGTGGGAACTGATCAAACCTTAAGTCAAGCGCATATAAAAGACCAGCCCTGTATTACGACACCAAGCTTCCTTCCCTTCTTCCCCCACTTCACCTACGAAAATGCCCGTTGAACATTTCTGCCTTACCTGCTCCAAGACGTTCGCGTCGGTCAACGGCTTGAGGTCCCACGCGAGGGCGAAAAGGCACACCGCGAACCCGTTCTTCTGCGAGGAGTGTGACGTGTCTTTCTTGTCTGACCAGGCGTTGCAGTCGGTACGCAGTAGAACATCTTCACTCCTTCTCTGTAGACGACTAACTCGATGTGGTTTATCATACAGCACATGAACTCGCCCAGGCACGCCGATGAATACTCGGAGTCTGATGACGAGTCTGATGACGAGTCCTCCATCTCTGAATCCTCCTCGGAGGAGGAGGGGGAGCCCTACTGCAACGGGTGCGAGCGCCTATTCGTCAACATGACGGCTCTCAACCAGCACCTCCTCGCCTCGCCCAAGCATAACTGGTGCTTCGACTGCGAGCGCGACTTCGCCTCGCCGACGTCTCTTGTCCAGGTGAGTACGCCCTATCCATCGTCCTTTACCCTTTAACTCAACTGCCATCGTCGTCTATCCCTCAGCACCAGAACTCCCTTGCGCATAAAGACCGCGACTTCAAGTGCCCCTTCTGCAATGGGATGTTCAAGAGCCCCTCGGGCATCGCACACCACATCGAGTCGGGCTGCCACAAAGTCACCCGGCACCAAGTCACCGCCGCCGTGCACACCATGCAGATCATCCCCAACATCTCCGTCAAGCGCATCACCGGGCCTGTGCAGCCCCCGGACTCCACCACGACCTACATCGCTACCGAAGCCTCGTTCGACGGGACCAAATACGGATGCTTCCTCTGCACGCGGAGGTTCGATACTCTGCGCGGGCTGAACGCGCACCTCAACTCCGCCGCACACGATGATGAGGAGTTTAGGTGCCCCAAGTGCCAGAGGGAGTTCACGCTCATCTCGGGGTTCGTCCAGCACCTCGAGAGCCGAGCCTGCGGATTCGCGAAGCCCGCTGAGATTGAGGGGTACTTCACGGATCTGACGGCCCAGTTCTCGAGGTTGCTGAAGTTGTAGGTTGATCGTGTTGAGAAATAGGTGCGTGGTCCATTGATGTTGATGTAGTCTTCGCCTTATCTGGTGTAGGAGGCCGGAACATGGGTTAACATTCATCATCATCTATATGATGACGTTAACCCGTTTTGCAGCCTTCGTTCTCCAATGACTGCGATGAGGATGAAGTGGTGGGTAACGTAGCGTATGCCTGACGTGAAAGTATCGTTCAATCTTCTCTCTTGTTCTCCGAAATCTTGTACATATATAGCTTCTTGACTTTTTCTTGGCTTTGAAATTTGATTTATTGCGCGATTTTGTGTTGTCGTAAAGCGCTGAGTATCGCTTTAGATTGGTATTTTCTGCCTTGCGGTCTGCGACCTCCAGAATCGAATACATCTCGTCAATAATTCTCAATAATACGTATCTAGACGTGGAACTCATTCATTCCTAGTTGGTGTCGTATTGCTGATTTAATTTCCTGTTATCAATGGCAATATCGATAGTCACACGTCAAGGTATGCTTCTTACACTTCTTAAGAGCTGCCAGTGGTCGGGATGTTCGCATTCTTCCCTCCCTAAAACCTAAACTCTTACCATCTTTTCAATCGGTCTGGTTAGTACGTTGCTTGAGGTAAGGCGGCATTTTGTACGTTGAGTCAATTCAAATTATTCTATACTCATGCTCGAAGTCTACGATGCTCAAAAACAGCAGCACGCCTCAATCTGAATGTGCGGCGTGTAAGAAGATCGCGCCTCCAGGGGTGACGCTGATGAGGTGTTCCAAGGTTGGTCGTACTCTGCGTCCATTGTTTAGCTCCTTTTTCACGTCGGGTCCAGTGCAAGATTTCTTCGTACTGTTCGAAGGAGGTAGGTCTTTGATCTTGTTATCGGATGAGCGTGAATATGTATATCATTGATTATCCGCTCATCTCTCGAATGCCAGTGCCAGAAGAAACACTGGTACGTATATATATCATCCATGAATGCGACCTAATTTTATATCCTCTATAAAGGTGTCTCCACAAACTGCACTGCGGCAAAGCAGAGTACTCCCCGCCCAAACTGGTTTCGTCCCTCATAGCAGAGAGGAGCTTGCGTGGCTTCATCCAAACGGCGGCGGTACTCGCGTTCGGCCTCGACAAGAGACCGCCAGTTGTTGACCGCCCACTCATCGCGGAATGCCACATCACCATCGTACCAGACATCAACCATATCGCGGGAATCCTCGCTCAAATGCTTTCACCCAGCGAGATCGAAGGCGGAACAGAGGGCATGGTTCAGGTCCGGTCGTTCGACGCCGTCCCGGAAGGTTCGGATCTTTATACCGATTCGAGATATTACAATTTCTGGTTGAAAGACATCGGAGAAGAATCTAGGCGGCTTAATGTCACGGCCATCGTGGTGGACTTTCGCGTCAATATGAGCAAGCAGAAGATCAGTCTCACCTTGCCCATTCCGGACGTGGTAGTAGACTTGATGAGACCGGGGAGTGATTTCCAGACAATGTATGGGTCTCTGTCGGTGGCTGGATGCTTGCGGTGAGAGATTTATTTCGGTGTCAACCTTATTTTCGAAACGTAATGATAGATTTACTCTATTTGTATGCGACAGGGGCCTAAACGACAATATTAAGAAAGACAAGCGTAATCAGCTCATGATGCGTGTGTTCATGAGCAAGGAAAATGTCGATATGTATCGGCGGTTGGCCCAAATATCGGACGAAGACTTGCCGATGGACTGATGGGAGAACATCTAAATTCCTTTGTTCAACGAAGCCGTGTGGTGAGGAATGAAATCAATATCATAGTTGTTTTATTTTACGGTGAACTCCACTGCAATACACAAAAAAGAAGCGAAACCAATTATGCATTCGCGTCTATTCTCCGAAATAAATCAAATTTTTTGAAAGAAATATTGATTTCTTTGCTCACTTTGAGAGTTTTCCTTTTCCTTTTGGGAGATAGGAATTTGTTCAATATAATGGCCAGACGATATAGACTGACTGTCGACGCGACTCGTGCTTCTGGACTGGTTGTCAAATTCAAGAGCAGATATACCCTGAACTTTCGAGGGATTACTGTCGTCGATAAGGGTAGTCACACGAGCAACCATGACAGTTGTTGACACTCCCTGCGTTGAGTGTCAGAATCGCGTCTCTGAGATCAACTAGACACGTACCGAAATGCTCAGGACCAATGCTTGCAACCAGTTCTCGAATGCGTATAGTTTTGCATTCATTGGGAATGCCGAGTCGGACCTAATGAAGCTGGACGCGCCAGTCATGATCAAAGTGACTGAATATACCGCTCCAGATTGGACTATAATGTCTATGATATTCAAGAACCTTCTTTTGGTATGTCCGCTTTCCTTGAGGAATGAAAGAATTCGATAGATTATGAGGATTGTGGTAATCACAGTGGTGCACACTGCTGCGATGAATCCGGCAGATGCTACCTTAGTCATGGCTTGGTGTACGCTCCCATTTTCATCTGGAAGAAATGGCATTGATATTATTTGAGCGAGAAATAATGCTTTAAAGTGTCGTTAGTTCGGAATAAGGATAGATGAAGGTAGTTCTTACATGCTTCTGTAAAAATCAAGATTGAAGGTACCATTATAGCGCGAACTGAATTGCCCCATACACTGAAGCATCGCCATATCTACATGCTCAACATTCAGTTTGAAATATACATTTATCAGATTATTAACTTACTAGCAATGCGTCTCCAGACACCAGTATAATGAGACTCAGGATATTGAGCGTAATGGCGAGTTGGAAAGTAGTTTCATCGAGAGACAAAAAAATAGAATCTCGGCTATCTCCCTGACTGACGAAGTCCCACTTGAAGTTGTACCAAGTAATAGCGAACGTTGCTACTGAAGCCAGATATTGAATGGTTATCGTTGCGGGAACTAGGTAGTATTTTGAAGACTTTTTTGTGACTAAAATGCGATGTAACCCTTAAACCGTGGAAAGAAGACTGATATCTTACAGTAAAGGTATATAGTTCCAAAATATATGACTGTATAGAGTCCTGGAAGAACATAAACCGTTGGATCTTCAACGAATTCATCTATTAAGGTTTAAACATACCCAGTGACCAAATGCCAAAACTATAGATATCGACGTAAGTACCAAGTTCTGATCTTTCGATATCTGCGGTGTAGCCTAAACTGGACAGGGTCGAGTCGGGTGTTGTTCCGTTTGTCGAGGACATGATTTGTTGAACAGAGCGCAGACATCTTCAGCGGCTTCAAAGATTAAGGCTTATATAGAAGTACGAAGAAGATAAAGATCTTGACCGTCGCATCGCCTCTCCTGCCTTGCAGATGATCAGTGGAGCAAGAAGATCAACACGATTTGTTAGAAGTGGTGTTTGTAAGATTGCACGGTCTTGACGGAGTGCTATCAATCAAATTGATGTGAATACAAGCCCTGATTTAGCTCGTGGAGTGATGTTTTTGGGATACGGGGCTGATTTGCACGTCGTACTCCATTCATATCCGAGGATGAGTCAGCGCTCAAGACGTTTATTATAAGGTGAATCGGCGCATGAAACGGAAAAGAGCATGAAGCAAATTGCGGCCCCATCATGGCTATAATTGGCCAGTGGCCATTGCAGAGAGCTCAGTCAACGACGAGGAAGAAACGAAGCGTATAACAAGAACCCTAAATATACAAGAATGGAAGAGACTACACAGAATACAGGTACTACTCCGTATTTGTTGCTTTGTATTTGAATCAAAATATACCTTGGGCTAATCAAAACGCTTTCAATGTCCTGTAAAAATCATCGAGCTCTGTATGTCGAGGATAATCGACTCATGGGAAGATGCCATGAGTCTGATGGATGCTAACATCCGACTCATCATGTTCGTCATGTACGAGTACGCTCGTTCTTACCTCAGAATGCCGTCATCTCAGCTTTGACCATATTCCGCGAAGAGCGCCATTTGACAGCGGATCTATTTTCTGCACATATCTGATAATTTCACCAAGTTCCCGTTATACGGTCATGGTCTGTGCGCTGATACTTTTACCTTGGCTTTTGCGGGACAGTCGGAAAAAATTGACAAGCCCTCATTTTGAGAACTGGATATATCGAATTTGATTGTAATTGTAGTTTGCTTTACTCTTCGAGCTAGAAACAAATGCGAGATACTCTCGTTATCAGTCTATACTACTTAGCAGCGAGTCGCCAACTGAGCAACAGTGGGTCATCGGGGATCGGCACTTTTTTGGCTTGGGGATGCCGTTTACCAGCCGGCGTGATGGCGGCCCATCTCAAAGTTGCTTTTTCATTCCAACTTCCAACCGCCTACTCGACTATTCTGTCCTTCTCCTCTTCTCCCATCAGGGATCTGAGCTCGCTTGTGCACTACGACAATAGATGGAAGGGTGTAGGAAACAACGGGAGCCCCGGGAGTGGGCGACCCAGTAGGTGCGCAAACTGCTCCCCACTCCTTCACCGCCCGCTTACCCTATCTCCCCACACCGCAGTTCAATCAGCGCTACCGCCACGTCGTCGCAACAATGGAGCAGCGCGGATAAGAACATGCGCAGGACTTAGAAGGCCTGAATCAGCGGACATGTCTTGCCCTTAGCTTGAACTCGGACACGCGAGCTCCATCAACACCATCTTCGTACCCTTCCCTACTTCGTCGACAATCTGATGCACCGACGTTGCCACGACATCTAACAAGTCACAACAACCACGTCGAACGGTTGAACTGCCTACCCACACACCGTCTAAACGTACAATGAGCAATGCATATGCAGTGCTCTGCGGCGTAGAGACGCAATGTGCTGGCGGTTTCCATACCCGCTCATCAACGTCGTCTGGGCTCGGGGTACAAAATGCTATAGCTCGTCGATGAACCCACTCCCAATCCAATCCAAAACCTAAGGTATGGCCATGTTTTCTCTGTGCCGTGATTAGTAACTCAGAATTCACTTCCTCTTCTGGATTGCCCTGCCGGCATCTTCATGCTCGGTCTTTATGGCTTCTGCACTCGACCTCCGTGGTAGGTACGTCTACGCGCACCCTTTTACCTCAGTCTCCTTCCTCCTTTCGATAACTAGAATCACTATATAGGACTGTTTAAGCCGACCACTGGCGCCGACCACACCTGCTCATTCGCTATGCACTGACGACTCGCCGCTGTTCGGCGCCCAGCAGCAGTTTAGATGCTCTCTGAGGCATGGAAAGATTGCGATTGCGAAGTTATTGGATATCCGCTTAAGCCTCCGCTGTGATCTTTAGGATGTATGTTATACGGTCTGTACATAACTGTCTATCTTCCACTTCGTTAACACCCCAAACCTTATCGCTTGATTTTCGCGTAGTCAACCTCGTTCGGCCATGGTTCGAATTGTTAGATTAACGACCAAGCATCAACCAGAGGAGATTTGGAGTGGAGATTACGAGCGAGGGTGTATTTTGGACGAAGGAAATGGTGCGTATTACCTCTCACCTCTCATTTCACTCCTGCCATTCTCCCCACCTCCCTCCTTCCTTCAATGTGGCCATACCTTCCTCCTCACCATAAATCCATATTCCCTTTCTTGCTTTAATATCCTCCCGCCCGAACTTGAACTCCCAATTAATTTCATCACTAGCTCCTCCCGTCTGCGCGGTCCACTACCGCCCCGCCGTCTATACTTGCGCATTCAGACATCAACGGGAGGCCTGCGGACTCTGCTTTCCCCCACCATCAGCCTGCGTTTTCACTGTAGATCACACCGTATCTATTTGCTCCTCACGGATCAGGCCAGGAAGCAAAGACGAGTACATCCATCTCGAATAACGTCTCTCCTTCGATACTTGGATGCACTTTTCAGGCTTCAAAGCTTCAATGTTCAAGTATGGAGCTCGGCGTAGCTCTCTACATCCACCTGTGACTGACTGATTCCTCCTGCATTATTGTGGCTACGAGCCGCGCTGTTGTTTAATTTTGCAGTGTCCTATTCTAATGTCCCACGTATGCTACGCTCATCTGCCTTTCCTAAGCTTTACGTGTTCTTCTCTACTGGCATCTCTCCTTCGCTAATCTCGTCAGCTTTTGATAGTTTTGCATCTGGTTTTTCTCTTTGATATCACTTCGCCTACATATTCGGTCTCAATCGTCTCATACACCACCAGTTCTCGATATCGTTATCCCTGAACACGTACAACAGATGATAGGCCCAATAAAGGATGTTGGCTTTAATTTGCACTGATTTTTTCTTGTTTCGTTCTCGAAAACTGGGTCTTACCAAATAATCTCCACGTAGTCAGTTCCTCGACCTCAATTCTTTCCGGCTCCCTTCCATACTCTTTACTATGCACATTCTCAATTCGAGCACTTAGTACTGTGTCTCTACTCACATACGGCGTGCCTTTTCTCTTTACTTTGACTGCGCATTGACCTTCAGGTCACCGTTGACTCATCTGTTACTCGAGCTATCTTAGGGACCACTACAGGCGTTTTCAATGATCATGTAAAACGGCGCCCTCAGCGCTAACGTTGAACGTTTGAACAACAAACGCAGTGCCCGTGGGCACATGCATAACCACATGATTTAAAAATAGGTGTTCTAGACTGAATCCTGATTAGTCAGTGGTCTGGACTATGAGTCTATGATCGCCAACCAATGAGAGGCCGAGAATACCATCAATTGATGGGGACCAAAAACATTTCAGATAAAAAGGAAAATTGAAGACGTTTACAGTGCTTTGCATAAATAATTGCCGCTCGATTTCATCGAATTTCGTTGGAAACTGTGTTTGTTCCTGTATTTGATGGCTCGGCGGCGATTTGCCGTCGAATCAGCATCTCCTCCTGCCCATTTTCGCTCTTCAAGATGCCTCCTTTCTCTGCGGGTATTAACCCTCGAGTAGCGAGTATCCGGTTCTGGAGCTTCAAGCCAGAAAACTCTGGTCAAAGCGGTGCAACGCTAGACGTACGACTGGAAGCCGAATGATGCCGCAAGGTACCATCACGCCTGTTGCTGGTGTTGGAGAAATCGTGTGGCAATTACTTATGCAAAGCAGTGTAATCTTGGTCAAAAGTGAGACGGAAAGTCACATCACGTTTATGTAACATCGGTGGCAATAGGACGAGTAGACGACAGTTACCGCCAAATTTTGTAACGCTTGTAGGATATGTGAACGCCTTACTCCATTCTATCGTAATGGGAATAATTACCATACTGTTTGACTGGTGCGGAAAACCTGCCACGATCGGTGCGCACTTCCTGCCACCTACCGGTGTGTTTGGTTGACTTTCACCCCCTTCTTCAGGATGGGTGTGGGAATGAGATTATATCGTTAGTGACATTCCCACGATAACTCGGTATGCTGTTTACGAATACGCGCTCGCTGTAAGTTCCTCGACCATTCCTGAAGCTCGAAGAGCTTCGCATATTCATCTAATCATTAATTCAATCTCGGTTATGTTTATAGGCTATAAGCCCATTCTAATCCCGGTCGGTAGCTCATGTTGCCGTAGAGTTCTGGAGAACTGCGAGTTCGCAAGAGCGCGAACATGTCCTAACACAATTCTTTAAATATGTCAGTTGACACTCATTCGATATTTAGACCTTTCAATCGTAATTCAACGCAAAAGGTCGTCTACGTATTTGTTTTGCAGATGATCTCGGAGTGGAGCTGTGAAGTATTGTATCTATTCTACCAGCCACCTCTGTAGAGGAGGAACGCCGCTGACTAACCCCGCCGTTCCGATTTCCCAGGAAGGCCCCACTCGTCGCCTACGCGAAGCGCAGTTGATGTTTTCTGACTGGAACAAGGCGGTGGAAAATGGTGAAGCTCTCGTTCTGATTCACTATGTATCATTGTATGCCGTACACGGTAGTTACTCTCTTACGCACACCAAGTAATTGAAGAAGAGATCATATCAGAACCTTCAAAAAATTTCGTAGAACAAGACAAATTCAATCTTGATGCGCAGCGTTTGACTTTTGTTGGGTCTTAATCAACCCGATACTTTGGGAAATCGGCGTTCGTATTTGGGAAAAGCGGGGATATCGCAAATTCGTCCGATGATTCCATCCAGATTGCCGGATTTGAGGGTCGACAAATGCCATTTGGATCAGCCGAACAAATGGTTATGATGTTGGACAGCCCGTACTGTCGTTGGGATGGATATAGATACACACTAGGCTGGAAACCACGTTTTTGCTTGGTCGAGGGGTCACTGCCAGTTTTGATACAATAACTATGCATAATGCTCACTCTGACTGGCTTTTGATCGAATGGCAATGCGGCTTGACTGCCCAGCAGCGTTGCCTTGCCGTTGCAGTTATTTTTGCATATGCACAGCATGTAGTTTTTGAAATTTGAGGCACTGGAGCTGTTTCACCAATCGCTTGTTTTGCTGAGCATTTCTCGCCGCAGTTCTGAACTGATGTAGATAACTGATATTTCTCCCGTATCAAATGCGAGAAAGGTACACAACGTTATAAATAAGATTTCAGCTACGAAATTATCAAGGAAGAGAAGGAACTGTTCCTGATAGGCCCCTAGGATAGGTTGCTGCTCGTCTTGTTGGGAGAAATAGTAAGGTAAAAACGTTGTACATTCACATACTCTATCTCCATAACTTGACTGGTTTGTTTTTGGACGCCAGAGCCAAGTCGTCTGGTCCTTCGATTCCCAACGCTTTTTAATAATTGTACCACGCATCTGGCTATCATATTACTGTTCATATTCTGCCAAATAGATAGCTTTTTTTTATTCTCCCGCCTTTGCTTGGCGCACGTAACCCGAGACGACGGGCTAACCCGGTAACTGTACAAGCAAATCGTAGGCGAGGGGCAGTGACTTATTTGGATAGTAATCTCTCCTACCAAGATCTCATCACCGCTCTTTGAGTATGCTCGTTTCCAAAAGCATGGTTCCATCTTTCCCGCCCATTTGACTGAAGCCGTCTAATTCGTCAGTTCTATTTTCGTCTGTAAACAGTGTAGCACACTCAGTCCGTAACTCTCATGTAGCGAGAAATGGACCGTCGCAAGGGGTCAGATTTGCGTATAAAAACCGGTCTTGAAAGCTAGAATTCCTCACCAATCAATTGGCATTTCTTCCTCCTCTCTTCCTCTTCCTCACCTTCAGCCTAATTCGAAATGGCCTTCGCTCGTCTTGCCACTATTGTAGCTCTAGCTTTCACTACAGTCACCGTAAACGCTGGCCTTGTCAGGCGCGTAACCTGCTCAAATGGAAAGACCACCACCAACGCCGTCTGCTGTCGTGAGTTTTACACATTTGCTTTAATAACATTTGACTATAAATTTCGCAGCTTTGTTCGACGCCGTTGACTTCTTGCAAGCTAACCTTTTCGACGGCTCCGAGTGTGGCGAGGAAGCACATTCCGCTCTCCGTATCTCTTTCCACGATGCCATTGGATTCTCTATCAACGGTGGAAAGGGCGGAGGTGCCGATGGCTCTATCCTTGTTTTCAACCAAACCGAACTCGCCTACCACGCCAACGGAGGGTACGTGTCACGATCAATCAGCGCTTACTTGTTGATTGACTTCTTATAACAGAATTGATGATATTGTCGCCGACCAATTCCCAATCTTCCAAACCCTCAACCAACAAATGAATATAAGTGCTGGCGACTTGTGAGTTCATCCTGACAAGAATACCCGTTGCTTTGAATTAAATATATTCTCTTATTTTAGCCTTCACCTTGCTGGCGCAGTTGGCACATCCAACTGCCCTGGTGCGCCCCGCCTCCAGTTCATGTTCGGACGCCCAGCCCCAGTCGCCGCTGCTCCCGATTTGACTGTCCCAGAGCCGACGGACAGCGTCACTGATATTCTTGCCCGCTTTGCCGATGCTGGATTCTCCCCCGCTGAGGCTGTTG
>MU155682.1:0-14111 GCA_015484465.1 Pholiota conissans
CCGAAATGCATCGGTACCATTGAAAAATTCATATATGGTCCCGAAATGATGGTCCCGGACAAGGTCGGTATGGTAACAAAAAGTGTCAGGGTACCAAAGATGATCCCGAAATGCTTCGGTAGGGTATAAAAAGGTGGTACCATCCCGAAATAACGATCCCGTGCTGCATCGGTACCATTGAAAAATTCATATATGGTCCCGAAATAATGGTCCCGTAATAAATCGGTAGGGTACAAAAAAAGTGATAGGCTACCGTAAAAACGATCCCGAAATGAATCGGTAGGGTATGCAAAAGTGGTAGGATACCGAAAAATGGATCCCGAAATGCTTCAGTACCGTAAAAAAACCTCATCTATGGTCCCGGAAAAGAACTGTAAGGCAACAAAAGTGGTACGGTCCCGAAATAATGATCCCGCAACGCTTCTGTATGATTTATATGGTCCTTAGATGACGGTCCCGGATTGATTCGGTAGGGTAACAAAAATGGGCTAGGTGCCGGAAATATGATCCCGAAATGCATCGGTAGGATATAGACCAATAGTACTATACCGAAATAGTGATCCCGAAATTCATCGGTACCATTCAAAAGCTCTAATATGGTCCCGAAATGATGGTACCGGACTGTATCATGCTCTTATATACACCCGAAATGGTGATATAAAAGTGATTCGGTAGGGTAGAAAAATGTTATATGGTCCCAAAATTATGGTCCCGGAATATGACGGCAGGGTAAAAAAAATTGTCATACGGTACTGCAATTATGATCCCGAAATGTGTCGGTAAGGATTAAAAAAAAACTCTTATCATGATTATACCAAAATGCTTTGGTAAGGTTTATCTTACATTGGCTATAAACAATTGCAGCAGGTTTATATTCTGCTTTTTTCATGCATGTAGACGATCCCATTTTGCTTTGGCAGGGTCAAAACGTCAGGTATGATCGTGAAGTGACTATCCCGCAATTATTCGGGATTGTCACACATTCTGGTATGGTCCTGAAATGACGATCCCTCACGGTTGCGATAAGGTAAAAAATATTGATCCCATTCCAATGCAAATGACCTGCTAGGCTATTTACAATAATAATACGAAACAAATCGCAGACATATTCAATTGTGTTGTCTTCGCACAGCTCCACCCCTTCGACGCCTCCAAATTTTGTCTACATATCATCCTTTTTGTTTCTACCTACGGTAGTACTGTCTTCTCTGACACCTGTACGGAGTATCTCTCCCGGCTTGGGTGACAACGTTTCTCCGTTCATCTTCTCAATCTTAACAATGGGCGCCGTGAGGTTGTTGGCTACAGTATTTCCAGCCTTGTCCGTCAATATCATGCATGAAATCCTGTGAGTTCACAGAAATGGCGCATGCATCCAGGCCATGAATTCAGCTATCACAGCCACCCCTCTAAGCTGGGTTTGAATTTTCTGGCCTGCTAGAGACCTGCTCGCTGTTGGCCTTTGCTTGTCGCTGTCCATCACAGCAATCAAAACTCTTGGACGTCGTTTTCAGGGTCATCCAAAAAAGGAAAAAGCGCAAAAAGCGCACTTACTTATTCAGATCACCCCGCTTTTTTGCACTAACCAAAAAAAGAAGGTTTAATTATATAATTATTAATCTAATCAACTACAATGTATCTAATCTAAATAAAATCAAATCAAATTCGGAGCAGTGGGATTGCTCGCCGGCGTTCGCCGCATTATGCGCGCTCTATTTGCGCGTCATAGCCACGCCCGTGTGCGTGCCCAACTATGCGTCCCGCCGTGCCGGCTAGCATGGCCGTCCGCTCGCCGCGCTTGCGTGCTCACCCTCGCCCTTGCCACCGCCACCGTGCTCGTGCGTGCAGGGGATTTGTCGTACCTCCATTTCGCTCACTGGTGTTTCTCCCACCGCCAGTTCGTGGTTCTGGGCATTCTGGGGAAGCGCACTGGCTGCGTGGGAGGGCTGAGCGGTGCACGCGGCCAGTGCCCTTCCACGATCAGTGCCCTTGTCGCCGTCGAGCACTCGGCCCTCGTACCCACCATCCCACTGAGATTTCCGCGGATGCGAGTATCAGAGTGGCATGTGGGGTGGCCCGGATGACGACGCAATGTGGGCAGGTGGGATATGGGGCGGCGCGCACCGGAGGGGAGAGAGGGAGCACGAGAGGAGCTGGTATAGGCGGCGGTGGCGAGCTGTTGGACGAGGGAGGGAGTGTGAGTACGGGGTTGTCAATTGGATGTGTACGACGCACCTCGGGGATGGCGAGACGACGCCAAAGTGGCTAAGGAAGGCGGGGATGGAGTGAGCATGGAAGGGGTGAGTGAACAGGCAAAGACGCACCTAGAACGGGGATGACTACGAAAAATAGCAATAGAATAGAACAAAAAGAACAGTACAATAGATTATGAGAATTATAAAAGAATGTAGATTGTGTTTAAAGAGAGGATTATGGACTTGATAAGAGCATATTGATAAGAAGTGAATGAATGAAGGACTTGGGAGACGAGCTTGAAAGAGAGTGAAGAGCGACTAAATTATCGCAGTAGATAAGTGTAGAATAAGGAAGAAGGTAAAAAGGTAGTCTGAATTATGTCAGTGCGGAATGTTGTGAAATTTGGCATACAGGTAGGGCTCATTTACTGAATAGGTGGTGGATGACCCATTGAACGTCGTCGATAGCGAGGTGCCAGCCACGGTTACTCTCAGTATCACCCTTCTCCTGAGACCTGATTCCCCAGAAGAAGAGCGCAGCTATAACGCTGACAAGGCCGTTCTTCCCAGGTCGGCGCAGATCCGAGAGGTTGCCACTAGATGTCCTCGAGAGACCGGTGGCGGAATTCTTGTCAATCCTCCACGTAGGCTGCAGGCCAGCCCACCAACTATTGAACGTCTTTTCAAAGAGTGGAAGTGATCCAATATCAGGCCTAAAGTTCGCTGATCTGGCATATTTAATCCAGGATGCAACACATGAAGGACGCCCAGATGACCCAAGTTTTCCCATCTCTTTGTAATTTTCCACCTTCTCGAACTGTGCCCACGTTCTAACGAGCTGCATCCAAGCAGGTCCGAGGTTAGTTGATATGAACATCTGGTATATTGATAAAAACCAGTCCGGCGCCGTGGATAGCTGCTCTCGCGTCAAAGGTACGACTGAATGGCTAGCATGGGAACGTGTTCTAGACGCAGCGCTTGTACTTTCAACGGAAAGTTGAACGTTTTCCTTGTCCGAAACGTGCCCGAGGCTGGAGGCGTTTTCATTTTTTGACGACCTTAGACGTTTGCGAGGATTATAGACGTCAACGTCAGCTCCAGGCATTGCGTCTTTTTCAGCCAAGGATCTATTTCGACGGCGATGGTTCGGAGAGCTTTGTACTAGTGCAACGGATGAGCCAACGTCGAACTCTTGTTCAGGATTTGAACACATTGCGATGTTCAGCGTTTGATCACATGAAGCATCGCTCTGGGTGGACGTAGAGTCTCGCGATGGACGCCGCGGACCTTTGGAAGGACATGGGGTGGTGGGTGTAACTCCGTTGACTGATGTAGACGAGTCGCTAATGGACATGGGGCAAGGCGGCAGCACATCAGAGATATCACGAGGTACTGTTCGAGGTGATACGCAAGGACTTGGTACAGGCGAGGGGGCAATGGACACGCACGGCGATGGGATGCGCGACGGAGCAACTGCGACCCCAGCCTCCGAGTCCGATGTGAGAGTCGTCGCCGCCTGTTGGAGCAAGGTTTGTTCGCCTAAGGTTGACGGTACGTTCGACGTTTCTTGAGCTGCTGCAGCTACAGTTTCTGTCCGCTTCGAGTGAATTGGTGGCCTGACTTTTGCTGGAACCTCATACAATGGGCGCGGCGTCGACGGTGGATCATTTGATACTCCGTCGCTGTCAAGAGAGTTGCTGCTACCACCTGAGACACTTCTAGCACCAGGAGTACGCGCTATCTTCACGAAATTTGATGAGCCTTCCGCAGAGTTTAACTCGTATCCGTTGCCCTCGAGATTTTGGAGTGCGTTGGCGAGAGTTCCAACTTCTGGGTCCGAAAGGGCAGCTGCGCGACAATCTTCGACGGCTATAGAAAAATTGTTGAGTTAACGTACTATGCAACGGGATAGACAGAGTGAATCTTACTATAACATTTTTTCAGAAAGTTTCCAAAGATCGGCAAAACGTAGTCTTTATATGCACGACGCTCTGCTCGCCCAAAGTTCATCTTGACGCTCCCGCTTGTCTCTCCAGAGTGGAAGCTAGAGCAACGCAAGGTGGGATGAGGATGAGGATTTGAATAAGTTACGCCAACGTACCTCATGACGTTCAGACGCCCGTTGTCTGCAGGCTCTGGTCCTCCAATGAGCAGCGTTGCTTTCCAGCCAGAATGTTGAGTGACTAAGTCCAGAACGGGTTGTATAAAGTTCGGTAAGGTTGTCAAAACCCTATGAAATGGATTAGAGGTGACGACGGCGAATGAATGAGCTGGTAGCTACCTCTGACGATCTACGGGATCCTCTGAGGGAGGATCGTTCAAAGCTTTCTCGATTTTCGCAACTGCGTCCTCCTGTTCTTGAACAGCTTGCTTTTCGTACTCCTTCCTTTCGTCCTGTTCGAGCTCTTCGAAAGACTCTTTGCAAATCCGTAGCCTGAGGGCAGCGCGCTGCTTTGTTGGGACGTTTTCATTCTTGACGCGCTCTTCTAAGACTGCATCGACGAAGTGCTTGTTTTGCTGCGCCCAAATATTAGCTGGCTGTCGTAGACGAGGTTTCTTCAGGGAGACGCCGGTTAGTTTAGCTTGCATAAGAGCAAGAGGGTCGTTGGGGATAATGTCGACGTCTCGGTGTTTGCTAGGAGCTTTGGCCTTCGTATATTGGTAATGAAGCCTTCGAGAAATTTGCTGCTCAATAGAATGAATAAATAACATACACATTTTTGAGAAGAAGGGAAAGTACTGACCTCCTTGCGAAACTTCAAAGTCTTTACTTGCTCGTTGTATGCGGCCTCAGCATCCTCGAGATTTTTCCCATCGAGTTGGGATGAGTCCGGTGGGAGAAGCTCGTTCTCAGGCGCATTGTCGTTGACACTGGAAAGCCATTCAGCGCTAGGCTCTTTGTTATGCGGTAAAGATATTGGATAGCGTTTGAAGTAGCGCCGTTGGATATCAGCCACAGTGTCGGCAACGTGATTATTCGTGACGGCGACTTCGTAGAGATCGGCCTGAGCAGCGAGGAAATCCTTTCGACTACCAGAAAAAGCCCCAGGATTGACCATTCTGCGGATTTGGACGAGAGAAAAACAGAATACCGGACAAGAAAAGCAGCTGGTAAGGTTCGAGTTCTGATGAGGTGGCGCGCTTGTTTGTCCAGTCATTCACCCAAGTCAAAAAATGGTGGTGCCATAGGCAAATGAGATCGTGATCACGGCGAATGCGAAGGGTGCATATTGAGGATCGGGCAAGCGATGGAGCCAGAGATAAGCGCGCACCACTCACTTTGGTAACACCGGAGTCACAAGTTAGATCATCCGTCACGCCGACCCTGTGTCGCTTGTTAGCCTTGAACCACCACCGCGGTTTTGCAGCACCCTGGCGTCGATCGGAGATCTGCACGCCATCCTTTATAACGAAATTACGATCGTGGAACGACTCTGTAAGCACCATGCCCATCATCTCCGAAATCCCCCCCTCTGATCGCGACTATTTCCCCAGCGACGCTGAGGACGGGCTCTCCAGCAGCGATGACAACTTCTCCGTGTCCCCCTCCAGCGACGACGTCGGCTACGATGCTGATTACAATTCTGGATACGTCGCTGGACACGACACCGGATTCGATGCTGGATACGACGCTGGACACGATGCTGGACACGACGCCGGACACGACGCTGGATACGACGTCGGATTCGATGCTGGTTACGACGCCGGATATGACGCCGGATACGAGGCTGCTTCTGAGTCCAAGTACGATATTGTGGACTCTGACGGCGAGGCCACCGGCGACGATCCTGGTGAGTACGCAACCTATCATACCGCAGTTTTGCTTGCTAACACACACACTCTCCAGTCATTCCCAGTACGGCGACGGCTAGTTTCGTTCAGAAAAACGAGAGCTTCACAGGTCAGAGGCTGTACGGCCGCAAGCGCGACGACATCGATGGAGAAAGTACGTATATCTTTCTAAGTGACTGTTCCCGACGCTGACCTTTTCCAACTATTTAGTAGTGCCCCTCTTCCGGACGACGCACAAAGTCACCATCACCAAGATCCTCACATTCAAGGACCCTCCCAAAGAGATGATCATAAATAAGCGGTAAGCTCAAATTCTTCATTCGTTTCGTACTTACTAACTTCTCACTACAGTCGGAAGTTGAACCCCATCGAGCGACCATTCCCTCCTGAGGCAACCATGGATGGTCCGGCTCACCGTTTTCGTTCTATCTATAAGCGCAACGGAGTTGCGGGGCCATCCAAAGGTAAGGGTACTCGTCGAGACCCGTACATAATCGACGCCAACGGCAGTGGTTCTCGTCAAGATCCCTACCTTCTCAGTGACGAGGACAACGACTACGCCAAGGCCCTAGAGGCTGAGCTTCTCAACTACTCGTCCGACAACGACACTGCTTGATTCCTTCAAGCGCTTACTCAATTTCGCTCCTTTGACACATTGAGTCACTCATTGGAGTCCGACGTCTTCGTACCGGTTGCTCTGATCCAACTTCCTGCCAATTCTTTACTAGCGTCATTTTAATACAGCTCCCTTACTCATGAGCGCCCACTCCTTTTCCCCGTATGGAATGTCATAGACACAATATCGTAATATCATAATAACAACCCTAATTCCTTCTTTGAGGAGCACCAACTCCTTTGCCCCGTATGGAATGTCATAGACACAATATCGTAATATCGTAATAACAACCCTAATTCCTTCTTCGAGTCATCTCCAGCCTATTCGAAACACAGTCCATAGACGTAAACAACCCAATTCAACTCGGCAAGTTCATTTCCGTCTGAAAAACGTGTCAGAGCCATTGGTTTCAGCTACAACGGCCCCTTCGCAATGAAGCAAAACCCACAAAGTAAGTGATTATGTTCTTCTCACAGGGAGCATGCAATTGATAGCGATGTAGTCAGTTGCTTCTTGGGCGTTCCGACGGCTGCTACTTAGTGGTACTCAGATCACCAGTCAACTTGCGCCACACATTTTTCCAACCGCTCCTTTTCAGCCTTTTGCCGGTGACTAAAGTGGGTTAGAACAATATATCAGTAAAACGCCGTCTTTCCAAAGAAAAGAAGCTTTACCGCCGCAGTCTCGCTTTTTCGCGAAGTTCTTCTCGGTGCTTTTCTCGGTATCTAGCGCCAGAAGCCCTACGGCGTTCCCTCGCATCCTCCTGCTTGGCTTGGGGTAGCGTTTCAAACCTCCTTCGATTTCTGGAAGGCATCAGTGAATGTCAGTTCTCTGCATTGTACGATATTTTCAGGATGCATATACTTTTGATATCTCTCTCGAGCTTCCTTCCTTAATCTGTTAGAATTCCTTCATAATTAAATTGGAGGTGCAAGTAAGTTGAAGGCCGAAGGTTTGGCAATTGACAACGTACCTTTGATAAAACGCTTGGTGTCGAGTAAGTTTGTCTTCTTCCTCGGCCAGTGTGATGTATGTAACATCATGGTCCATGCTGGTAGGCCTTCGTAAAGAGATTCTGTTTTTTAATGAGGTTTTAAGTACTTTTCGCTGTTTGAGCAGGGTCGCATCCCCGAAATGTGGCTCGATTAGGCGGGTCTTTTACCCGATATGGCAATTGATTGAACGTAGCACTTACGACGGGAGCGTCTGGCCTTGCTCGACAAACGAAATAGAGTATACGGTTCAGAGAGAATTCTTGTGTAGTGAGTGAAGTTGGATATATCTTCGCACATGAAAGCGGTCAAGCAAGGATTTGAGAAACCCTTAGGGAATGGACTGAGGGCGTTGGAGTCGCACATGCAGCACCAAAGCACCACCAACGGTTCAGCGGAGGAGCTTGACAAGTCTAAATTAGCCAACGAGGGCATGAGATACATTTCAAAATGCCCAGAGAAGTAGGAACCCGCTCCACCACCAGGAAAAAGAACATAAACACACCGAAAGATTCACTTGTTGCGAGATCGTTACGCCCAACAATCTCCCTCCCATATAGATGGTTTACACATTCTCTTGCAGCGTTATTTTTTGAGGAATGCATTCAAGGTGCATATACTACAAATTCACTAAGTTTTGTTATATGTTGGGATGAAGAAATTAGTCGGAAAATGCGATGTTGTCGCGAAGTCGCCATGCGCGCTCGAAGACAAACTCGTTAACAGAGACTGATCCGCAAGATGAAGGTTTGATACACTTCCGACATTCAACATCTCAGGTTTCTTACAATAAATTCGCATCAACTGTATCTAACTCTTACTACAGTCTGATGATTTCGCAAATGATGTTCAAAATGTATTAAAGGAGCGTGTTACAAGAAAAATAAGTACTACACAAGGCGTCCTAGAGTAGCCTGATCGTCTTTGAGGCTGCTGAGTGTGGAGAAAAGCGAGAGGCCAAACTTGCAGCGCTCTTCTTGCACACGCAAGTCCTCCGAGGCTTCTTCAGCTGTCATTTTACCCTTATAGTCGCCCGTACGCTGAAAATCCTGATCTGCCCATCTAAACAACCCACCTGCGCTGAACTGGGCAAATGAATATCGACTTTCGCGCCGACCGATCGGGACGTTGGAATGAGTTATAGCGGCCGATGGTATCAAGGCCGTTGTGCCGGGAGGGAACTCGACGGCGATCTTGAATTCCCAGAGAATGAGGTGTCCACCGGCTTCATAGTCGAAGTCTCCGAGGGCGGTAATGGAGCACCAGCCATACGGAAGGTTTGCTGTATCACGGTGACGGTTACAGACGGTCTTAGGGCCGAAATTCACAGCAAAGGCAGCCCAGACGCTGTTCTCAAAGTTGCGTTCCAAAGAGGGGTCGTTGTCGAGAACTTTCACGAAGTTGGCATCGTAGTGGGTGTACAGTTTGGGTGCCCAGGTAGCAAACGACGAATTTGCGTGGCCAGAAATTCGTGATATGTGCGGGTTTTTAGCGAGGTCGGCGAGAACGGCGGCATTGCGTTTTTCTTGATACAAATTTCCGGGCCTCTGCGTCGGATTGGTGAGCTTTAAGTTTAGAGATTGGTGCAGTCGCGCACCTTAGAGCCATTGCCATGTGATATTCCCTTGTTCAAAGCAGGGAAGTTTCCCCGTCGATGCTTCGCTGCTTTTCGTGGAAATCTACATCTATCCCTCGCTGCACAAATGGCATTCGTGGCGCCGCGCTTGACTTCGTCCCATTTGAGGTCGTCAGGGCCGTTTACAAAGACCGCAACGATACGTCCAGAGGAGTCGTGAATTACTAGCGGCTTCCTAACTAGGTCGTCAGAGCTTTCTGGGAAAGAGAGAATGAGCGTGTGGGTAAGAGGGACGTACTTTCCATCCCACTTAACAACGTCGATGCCCTTAGCTTTGAGCTCCCTTATCCTCGAAGTCGGCCCGCTGTCACCAAGCTTTCCAACGTATCCCGTCGCTGCAGTCTCGAAGTTTTTCGCGTTATACGTCGTCGCGATTTTTTCGACGTCGTCGACGTATTTCCGTCCAACTTTGGTTCTGATTTTGTAAGGTTCCGACTGGCTGATTTGGTTCGCTGCTTGGCGTCCGCGTTTTCGGTTAATTTTGCTTTTGGCCTTGTTCCTGTTGCTGCTGCTGTTGCCCTTACGCTGAGGCTGCGAGCAGCTAGTTGCGCCGTCGGCGGTCGTCGAGGTTGGTGCTGAGGCGGTCGGTATGACCGAAGGCGGTATAATTTTGTGATCGGGGGTAGGTGATGCTGATCTTGAGGATGAGGGAGAGGATGAGGGAGACGTCAGAGGAGATGTTCCACCAAAGAAGGACCGATATTCGTGCTCGAGAGCTTCTGGAAGCAGGCAATCCGTCGGGCCAATGTCGTCTGCGTAGTCCTGTACCGTATCGATGCTTTCACGGAGGCAGTTTTCGAAACGTTCCGCTGATCCCTGAGGTAACGGGGCGCACTCAAACATGGCGAAGCTAGGAGGTATGTGCGTTAATCATGCATGCAACCGGAGTGTCAATGAATAAGATGCAAAAGCCTCGCGTTAGGACTGAGATTCCCAAGGACTCGAGTATCAGAGATTTGGCGCAAAACTTTAACGGCGACGAGGATCGATGACTCGAACATATACTGAGATTCCCAAGGACTCGAGTATCAGAGTATAGTGGTGCGAGTCTTCGACCGCACGCCGCGTATGGAAGTGAAGATGTAGCTAAGGAATGAATCAATAGACTCACCGAGTAATCGAAGCGAGTTCGCAATTTGGAAAGGAGAGCTAGGATTAGAGTAGATAGGAAGCGACGTGAAGGAGGGCGCAGGCACTAGGAGTTGAGTGGGAGGGTGTTATCTGTGAAAGCTCACGCGGAGGAATCGTATTTGTACTTGTTAGTATGTGAGCCTCAAGGCATACAGAAGCTCCAGCGGTCAACATTCGTGTCCTCCAACCCGATCATGTACATTCGTCCCTTTAAACGCCTCAAAAGATCACATTATCACGACCGTGTTCCACTCGAAGACGACGTCGAGGTTGTACACTCTCGCTCTTCTGGCCTAACGACGCGAAATCGTGTTACTGAATCTGCTCGCTCCCCTCAAAAAGGTCGCACCACGTGGCTAGTTGGCTCTGCATGGGCCCCGGAGGACGATTTGGATATCGCTTTGGATGAAAGTGGCGAACGATTTGACGAAGAATTGCGCGCAGAAGTGTATGAAAGCGGCCCATCCCGTGAAGAAGATCAAACGCAGAAACAGAGGAGAAAGCGGAGTCAGACGGCTGTGAGTGGCAAATTATTTACGATCTGCGTTCCCGTAGCTCATGCGTTATCCTAGGCTCGACCTCATGTCTTCTGGAAGGAGAAAAATCGTTCTCAGTACCTCGATGAGGACATCCGATGGGAGGGCCGCGGAGATTTTTCCAACTCTGAATGCTCGGACTGTATATCTAGAAGCCGAAATCCAATTGGCGCGGCGGTCTATCGGTGCTTGGATTGTTTTTTGCCAGATCTTTGTTGCCAGGCCTGTTGCGTGAAGAGACACCAGAGACACCCATTTCACTGCATCGAGGTACGCTTCAACTTTGCGCTACGCTTTCGTCATCAAAATTAAAAGCTTTGTTCATATAGCAGTGGACTGGGGGCTGTTTCTCGAAGGTTTCACTCAAGAACTTGGGCTTGGAAATCCACCTCAACCACGCCAGCATGCGGTGCCCCGCTCCAGTCGCCTGCCACCAAGACCTGCGGATCATCCACACTAACGGCGTCCACGACGTTGCATTCAGCTACTGCGGCTGCCAGCGTGCAATCCCTCGACATCTGCAGCTCCTTCGAAGAGGATTATATCCGGCGTCGCCAATCACTCCACAAATATGCGCCACGTTCCAGCTCCTCCGCCTCCTCCATCTCCTCTCTCTGACGTCCAAAGCCTCTACTTACGACCTTTATCGCGCTCTGGAGAGGCTTACGGATAACGTCAACGGTTCGGATCACAGATCGAGGTATCGCCCTCTCCTTCGAATAGGGCTTCAATGGAGACATCTGAAAATGCTCAAACGTGGGGGAAGGGGGCACGATGATGGAGGAATTCCTGCAACCCAGGACGGCGATCTCGCTATCAAGTGCCCGTCCTGTCCACATCCCGGCATCAACCTCCCAGATGATTGGGATCAAGTGCCCGAGGAGTTTCAGTACGTGAACTTTTGACCCCCCAACCAGCGTTGTGATTGACGCAGAGTGCAGGTTTTTATACTGTTTGATTATCTGCCTCGATGCAAATTTTCGGCTGAAGAACCAGCTCGTATCGAATTATTCGTCCGATCCGGGTTTAGGAACGGGCTGGGCGTACATGGTGCGCCGTGGGCCTTACGAGCGCTACGTTCTGAGCCAAGTTAATGATCAGGACGTGAGTTTGTTTTTTTTTCTCTCTTTTTTTTTTTTTTTCAACTGCATCCTAACTTTTGTTTAGCTCAGCACTTGCGTTGGCTTTCTGGCGATGGCACAAGCATTGACGCGATTTGCACGAGGTCTGCGTTATACTGGCGTCGGAGGTGCCTTTTGTGGTCGAGGCGAAATGATTTTAGCTAACGGGATCGGAAATCTTCAAAAAGGAGAGCGGTAAGTAGACGTTTCTGCCACTCATCAAAAATCTTGCTAAATTGCGTCCGTAGATATGCAAATATGGACTACGTGTTCGCATCGGCGGTTCGTCTTTCCAAGGCTCCAGCGGTTGCGGTCAGCTACGACATAGCTTGTCAGTGGTACAGAAATTTGTATAAGAGAATGAAATACTGGCCTGCTGAGCTTCGCTTCGGCCAAGACCTCATAACGCAGCCGCTTATTCCAAAATTCCACGAGCCCGCCCACCACGAGGAGGATCATGAGCAGTTTTCGTTCAACTACGCCACTGGTGTAGGCAACAGCGACGGAGAGGTCCCGGAGAGGGTTTGGGCTGGGCATAATGGTCTGGGTGGATCGACGAAAACGCATGGGCCAGGGACCAGGCAGGACGTTCTCGACGACCACTTCGGATTCTGGAATTGGCAGAAGTACTGCGCTATGGGTAAGACGTTCTTCATGGCTCAAACAAAACGTTATTTAAATTCGACTTAAGGTGCAACGCTGATGCGGCGCTACAAAGCTGCCATTTCAGAAAGAAACCGACAGGTCGAAGCCCATCGTGGGTTCACCGAATCTCTTCCGATAGATATGGTTGAAGGTTGGGAAAGGATGTGCGCCATTTGGGATGCAGATAAATATCCAAAGTCGGCGCCAAATCCCTTCGCTCTTCGTAACGCACGTATGTGCCTCACTTTTGCGACGTTACGTTCTCTAATCTATCTACGCCTTTCTTTAGGCATTACCCAAGCAAAAGTCAAAGAGCAGTTGGCGAAGGAGGATGAAGAGCGTGCTAAAAGAGCGCCGGCGCTCCATAGCACGAGCCCGTCGGCTTGGTTAGGAATGGGTTTAGAACTTGAGGACGCCCAGTAAGTACGTTTACGCATTTTCGTTTCTATTACTTAATTCGACTTCATCAGAAGGCGCCTTCGGATGCGCATTAAAACGCAAGATAGTGCACCCACGGAGCATCAAGCAGGATCTTTGAAGGAGCAGAGGGCAGCGTTGGCGAAGAGCATCAAGAATTGGGAATCCCTCCGCGCCATCTATATACCTGGGCTTCTGCAGTACTCAGCAGACGCCGGAATTAGCGTGTCTCCATGGGATGCTGATCCATGCCCTGAGGAAGTCGAGCTCTTCCTACCGTCGCGACTGCCAACTGACCGTCGATCAAATATCTGTGTCGAGGGTCTACCTGATGCAGAGGCGAGACTATGCACCGCTCAATGTTTCGATGCGCTTAATTCTCTACGTCGAACGCTCCGCCTCAAAACACGAATGATTTTTTTCAAAAACAGCAACGTTCGTGGTCAAACGCAGAGTACGCGCTCAAGGGCACTGATCGACACCGTACATCAGCGTGCCCTCGTCTCCGTTGCCAAGTACCGTGCTGCGCGAGAAGCACTGCTCGCGATTTCAGGGCCAGGCGATTGGGAGAAGGCTCTCCCACCCCTGTTAAACGGCGACGTCCGAAGCTACGCAGAACCAGAGCAACAGCAGGCGCAAGGTGGGCCGGGCAGGAGGGGTATTTGGGAAGACGACGCCAGTCCCGCAGATGTCGAGGTCGACGATGGGATCACTGCGCTTCGTAGCCCTCGCAAGCGCCGTGAAGGTACTGGAAAAACGAAGCAGACTCCCTCGTGGATATGGAAGGCTGGAGCAGGGTCTTTGAACTTAGGCACACCGGAAGGTGACGACGAGGTGCTACGGTCTGAATGGGCGAGAAGTAGGGCACGCGTTCAGCGCTGCAAGGAGGAGGTCCTCCTGCTTCTTGAGGAGATGCGTCGCGTTTTGCAGTTTCTGGAATGGAGGGCGAGTTGGCAGCCTTGTCCGTCAATATCATGTATGAGGTTGTGTGGATTGACACTTAAGACATATGCATCCCAGCCATGTACTA
>MU155683.1:0-14093 GCA_015484465.1 Pholiota conissans
GACGTGTTATAATTAGGATGGCTTAATTAGGGGCTTTTCGCACCAAATGTAGTGGGGCACAGTCAAATTTGCATTTTCTCAAAATCTGTCTGCAACAAATTGTTTTAAATGTATATATCTACTTTTTCTTGCAGCCAGAAATGGCATTTTTTATGTTTTGCGACTGCCCCGAAGGATATACATGATTTTCGCCATTTTGTCACGCTTTGCTTATGTAAACACCACCTAAACGTGTGAGGCATATCTTATGTAGAACTTACAACCGAAAGTACTTCCCTAGCTACCCCTGCGCGACTTTTTTGGCGCTGGTGGTACCTCGACTTTTCTTTGACATATAGGACAGCGACCAGAAACATCAATGAGCCAAGGGTCCAGACATGTTTTCTGGGACATATGATCAGTTCGCGTTGTAGGATCCCGGAGGGTAGAAAGACGACCCACGTGGAAAACATGTCCACAGGCTAGAAGTCTCAGTGGCTGGGGTCCCTCGCCTGCATCTTCCAGTTTTAACTTCGGTTCTCTTTGCTCTTCCGCGATAGTTGCACCGTGCGTTGTCGTGGCTGTTGGGCTACCGGCTGGGCTATTTGAGCTAGAAGGAAGGTTGGTGTTTGTAGTTGAAGGTTCCGCCGTTTGCGTCACGAGTGCTTCACAATCGCTATTTATGTGCTTCCTCTTGGGCTCCTCAAAGTCCAGCAAACAAATTGCACATGCAGCGCGATTACCTTCCAGGGCGACAAAGGGATAGTCGGTCTTTTCCCAGTTGTCTTCCCAAGCTATCGGTCCTTGGTCGTCATCATTTGATAATTCGCGGGTTTCTTTCTCGTCGACAGCTTCGTCAGCCTTTGTCGATTTCAGAGATGAGAAGCTGCGGAGAAGCTTGAACCGTTTTTGCTGTGGTTTGGGCAGTGACAGACTTTTGGGCGGGTATATATGAGGCATGCTAGTATCGCTCACTTTTTCTTGTTCGTCGTGTGGCGGTGGTGGTATATAGATGACTAGAGGAATTCGTTCAACCACAGATTTGGGTATACCTTTGATCTCTGGCTTGATCATGTTGGGGTTTTGCATTGGATGACGTCCAAGGCATACGAGGAAGATATTCCAAAGGATCTGTGGATGAAAATTAGGCATGCATCAATACAGTGATGCAGTCGCGCTTACGAAAAGAATTGGGGCAATAATCAGCACGATGACACCCAGCAATACGACTTCTAGAATCATAATGTATAAGAAGCAAAGAATCCCAAATACAAGCCACCAAAGATGAGGTGATGAGTGCCTGCATGTATTGATTGAGGAATATTCCAGGATATGAGCAGTGAGAAACCAGCTCAGGGTGATTAAGGAAGACAGCATTGTGAGACTGAGAAATAGAATGGTAAATCAACGAATAGTATAACTCATAGTTAAAACACACCGCGAATATAACGTAGAATGCGGAAGGGGTGGATTTTGCGAAGCAATAATTGTATTGGAAGAATCGTTGATATGAACAGGTCTGTGTGGCGCGTTTGCGTCTGCATGATTTTGTGACGCAGCATGGGGCACTGGGCGGCCGTCAGCGCCGTTCCCTTCAAGATCACTATTGGGATGTGCTAATCTGCACAAAAGTTCAACGAAGGCTGCCATGGCATGAACAGAATTAGAAGCGTACGATACTAGAGTCCGTTGGAATTCCAAAAATCCAATTATTTGTACTAGAATAAGTCTGCCCAGCCAAATTGATGCCCATGCTCCAAGGGGACGGTCGCATGCTTTCCACTCGCTGAGCAGAGGAGATGTTGGGCTCTTGTAATGAGTTCCGCACAAAACGAGCAACGTTATTATAGTGATAAACTATAGCAGATAGTCGTAAAGTGGATAAGCGAAGGTTCCCGAAGAAATATATATATAAGCGCTTACCTGTACCCAATATCCAAATGTATTCAAAACCAACGCTCGTTTAGCTCTACGAGTGGGGGATGCATTGCGACCTATAGCGCAGAAAAGCAACATCCTCCTGAAAAGAGGCATGTTGCGCTGTGTATTTGCTGCATTTATTGGGCGTTGCAGGACATTTGGCGCTGGCAGTGGCACTTGTAGTGTGGAAACAGCACCGGCTGCTGGAGTACTGGGCTGTTGTTGGGCAACTGGAGGTAAAGACATTGCCACGGATGACCTTAACCGAGCAGAAGATAGCTCGTTCAGGTTGGCAGACGATGGAAGGCTTCTACGAGAGGACTCAGATCGGATGGCGCCCGCCTCTGAATCTGCGTTGTTCGAAGAGAGCGTCGCGTCATGCGTACTATTGGGCGCGGAGGCGTCAGAGATTTGAATTGAAGGAAGGTGGGCTCTGTCAGGGACACGAGGTATATCGCCAGTCGAACGTATTTTTCGAATGGAGCCGTCTTGTAGATTTGAACTTGATGGAGCCATATAGAATATAACGATTATCACTTTTCGTGGTGATATGATACGAAAAGCTGCTCTTCACAACCACGAGCACTTTGCTTTCGTTGACTGGAAACAGAGGAGAAAAGAAGAAAAAATGAAAGTTGAGCCAACAGAATAGGCGTCAACTGACGACTCTGTGAGCAAAGCTGGCAGTACAGCGGAGAGGTAATTCTCTACTGGAGCGCTGTATTCGTATTTGCATTCGGCACTGCCATGTCACATGCAGTAATCGTGTAAGGCGTCTGACTGTGAACAGCGAGGCGCGCTCAATTCTGAATTCAATTTGGTTCAGCACAGAACATTGATAGAACGCGGACGTGTGCTCTCACCAACTTGTAAAGCCAGTATGACAGATCCCGACGCGTCCAATCCATGGACAACCCTCGACACCCAATACTCTAGCTCAACTGCATCTCCTGAAGACAATACCCCAAGAAGTGATGACGATGACGATGACGCCGAATTCACCTATCCTGGAGACTACTCTTCACACATGGAGGAATTGTTTGATGAGGAGGAACATACCGACGAAGAATTCAATGGGAAGAACAGCGAAGAAGAGGATGAAGAAGGCTTTATATATGATGGAGTTGACGCTGACACTTCTATCAGTTACAAAGCTCAGCTGCGTGAGGTCCTTGGCCAGGACCACGCCGAAGAGGAGTCCGAGACCGATATTGTAGAGGTGGAAAGATCATTGACACAGGAGACTCAAGATAATTATCAAGCGGTTAGTTCAATAGCTTCCACCCATACGCGTACTAATGGCTTTCAATTTCGATTAGCCACAGGATGATAGTGTCTTCTCCGAACAATCACCGTCTAATTCTGTAGCTGACCCACTTACACCGGAGTCTGTCCTATCTGGCCTGGATGCCAAAATTTCCTACCCCAAACTTGCTAAACCATTTCTTCATCCCACTGTATCTCGCCTCCGTTCGTACACACCACAATCCTCCCGACTAGCATCCAACAATAGCTCCGTAACCTCTCATTCATATCTATTCGACGGTGTCTCTCCCTCTCCGTCCCACTTCTCTTCTATGTCGCGCGTATCTTCAGTTTCTGACTTCAAATCACACTCAGAGAAGCAAAGCGACCAAGGGCTGGATAAGTCAACGCAAGACTCACACGTATTCAAGTGGACAGACCTTCGGACGATAACGCAGACTATGTATTCAAAAGCTTCACAGAAAGCGTCTAATATGTTAGGGGCGCCATTGTTAGGTTCTCCGACGGTACTGGCGGCAAATGGGCTAATCTGCATAGGTACCACGGAAGGGAAGGTGGTTGTGCATGATTTCAAGCAGACATTGATATGTGTCTGCGAAAGTCAGTCTCTAGGTTCGTGCTCCGTCGTCCATCGCTAAAGCGCTCTAACTTTTGTTCAGGAGGAGCTCTGGGACCTGTCACTGCTTTAGCACTTTCTCATGATCATACTTTCGTGGCTTCTGGCCATGCGACAGGTCATATACAGTTATACAATTTGAAACAATCTCATAATCCAGTTCGCTCCATTCTTCCTATAACCTTAGCTGCAGTAGCTTCCGGGCGTAAAGAAGGTCATATACAAGGATCCAGGATCATTAGTATCGCATTCATGGCTGGTCGGCATACAGCGCTTGTCTCTGCGGATGATCATGGGTTGGCTTTCTTCCACTCATTAGGAAAAGTCCTCTTCGTAGAGGCTTCAGATATTTTGCGAATACTTGGTCGCTATCCTGACACTCCTTATGCAAGCCGAAGCTTAAAATCACCTACGACAGATCATGCTCCTGCACACCGAAGGTCTCGTTATACAGTCCTGGCCATGGCGCCTCTGCCGTTAGGCACCATTCCGCATTCAACGGACATTTACAATGTTGTGGCTTTACTCACACCAACTAAACTGGTGGTTGTAGGATTGAAGCCAACCCCACGAACTTGGTTCAAGTGTCCTCGCGACTTGGATGAAGGTGGATCATGGAGGTCAAGTTCGGAGTGGATAGGCTCGTTAGCATGGTTTCCGAGTATTTCAAAGCCCTCTTTCGACACTGGGGAACAAATGAGAACTGAAGCTCCAACTATTCCAATTCTAGCATATTCCTGGGGCTGCTCGCTACGTCTCATTACTGTGAGGGAATCCAGAACTAAACAACTGATTCCAAATTCGAAAACCAGCAAATCCGATGAGATTGATGTTGGTACAATCACTTACCAACAATTTGGTCAATGGTCGGCGAAACAGGATATTTTGGCTTTGCAGTGGCTGAATCACAATGTGAGCCTTATTTTTTCTTGATATTCGAATATTTCTGACCATCTGACTGTTTTTCTCTAGCAAATTGTAGTAATTACTCGCAACAATCTAGGTGTTTATGATATCAATACACATCGACTTGTTGAAGAAGTTTCCTTCAATGGCCTTTCTCTCGTCTCTTCAACCGCATGGAAGATAGAAGAAGAGCACGATGAACCAAATTCTTTGTCACACAGTTTGCGCGTATATAAGGGAAAGCTGTTCATACTTGTAAGCACCAGATTTTCGTTGAAATCTCATCTGGACCTCACATCGCCATATAGAAAAATGATCGCATTGTGGTTGGTACTCTATTGACGTGGGCAGATCGAGTGCTGGCATTGGTTGATAACGGCGACTTTTTAAAGGCCATTGAACTTGCACGATTATATTATATCGAGGAAGCGCCCGGAAATAGGAATAACCTTCCTGAAGATCCTATACAACGAAGGCAGCTTATTGGCGACAAGTTGAGAAGCCTTATGGATGCATCAACCCAGTATGCTTTCTCGGAAGATCGAATGACAGATGGCACCCATATAACTCCTGATAATCGAGGTGTTGATCGAAGCGACTTGTTTGAAGGGCTCGTCACTGTGTGCTGCCGAGCAGCTGTTGCTCTCGGCGACTTCGATTATCTTTTCGAGGACCTTTTCCAACGATACGATGATTCCGGCATCTCGTCTATTTATCTTCGGCAATTGGAACCATTTGTCCTTGACGGTTTGATCCAATATGTGCCTCCTAGGATCGCCCAAAGGCTCGTTGCTTTGCATGCAGAAGACGGGAGCCCCGAGTATGTGGAACGTATCATCTGGCATATGGACCCATCTTGCCTCGACTTGAACCAAGCTATCCATCTGTGTCAACGATATCACTTATACGACGCCCTCATATACATCTACACACGCGCAATGCGAGACTATGTTGCACCAATTGTCGAGCTCCTTGGACTCATCCGCACGGTGAAAAGATTTAGGAAGTCTCGAGACAATTTTCTGAACAAAACAGGATCAATTTTGGATGTTGATTCGGAAATGGAGTCTACATTCATCAATGCTTACAAGATATATCCATATCTTGCCAATATTTTATCAGGCCTGACATACCCAAGCGAAGACGCACTAAGCCAAGAAGATGCATACCAAGCCAAGAAAGACGTATATGCATTCCTTTTTTTTGGTCGCTCAAGTGTCTGGCCACCCGGCGAGGGCGGAAAACTTGTATTGACTTCCGACGAAGAAGGCGGTGTAGAACTCACCTACCCTTATGTCCGTCAATTACTGCTCTTTGATTCTGAATCTTTTCTTCATTCCCTTGATATTGCATTCGAAGATGCTTATCTCAATGACGCCCAAATCATCAATCGATTCATGATTGTCAAGATCATTCTTGAGATTATATCCTCCGGCAACCTTCTGCAAAAAGACATTACCATGGTCAATATCTTTGTTGCCAGAAATGTTCCGAAATATCCACAATACCTAGAATGCGCACCAACGACGTTACACTCTGTCTTGATCAGCCTCACCAAAGACCCAGATCCGAAAACGCGAGAAGACAGGCAGCTTGCAGCTGAATATCTGCTCTCTGCATATAACCCACATGATAGTGACCGAATCATTCAATTATTCGAGGATGCTGGGTTCTTCAGAATACTAAGAACATGGTATTACCGTGATCACTATTGGGCCAAATTACTCTCAACCTATATCGAAGATCCCGACATTACCTCGTTGGACATTCTCACTAAAGTTGAAGAGGTTTTGTCCTTGTCATCTCGGTCTAACAAAGGAACAATACCTAACGATTTGATTAACATTGTATCAAATTCTCTTCCTCGACTTTTGCGTGCAAACACAGCAGGGATTGCCCTCCTACTCGATAAACTTGTTCCAGACCTACACGACAAGGCAATCGAGGCTTTACAGGATGATGTATCCCGCGATGCTAGTCGGTATGAATACCTGCGCATTCTTCTAGCTCCGCCTATGCATGATGATGAGCATATCATCTTCGATAACAAGGAGCCCTCAAAGCACCTAACCCCTCATTTACGGCATATATTTCTCACATTGCAATGTAAATTCCATCCAGAAAATATTATTCAAATAATACAATACATACCCAAGGAAGAACTCGACATCAACGACATTCTGGAAATCTGTGAGGACAACCAAATTTTTGATGCAGTTATATGGGCAATGGACTGGCAAGGCAATCCCCAAGGCGCTCTGGCAAAGGCAGATGAATTCGAAAAGCGATTATCACGGCAGCTCCTGGATGATCTTACCCATCATCCGGATTCCTTTGATATTCGAGCTTCCCGAGAATTTGAAGCGCTACAGTTGATTGCAGCAATCAGTCGTGAAATATGTTTGACACGTTCTCAAGCGTCATCGACGCTGGATATTCCCTTGGAAGACATGTGGTTCAGGCTTCTCAACAGCCAGATCCACACTGTTCAGGTCATAGCAGCATCTTGCTCCCCTAACCTCGAAAACGTGCAAATTGCACAAGGTGATAGCAAACATACACCTATAGGGGACGTAAATAATCTTCTGTCCTCCCTGCGTTCTTTAGTTCAAACAACATTTGGAGCTCTTGTATCTATCACCTCTACTAGTGTTGTCTCTTTCCCTCGCCTCTTCAAGCGACTTGTTGCTTCGACATCTTCCTCGAGTGGATCACATTATACGGAATTTCGCATCATCCTCACAGGAATACTAGAGTCTTATCGCTCAGATGAAGATCTACTAATTATACTTAAACATCTGATAGACCGAGACCACTTCGAAATTGTTGCGAAAATCGCTGGCGAACAGATCCATGGATGGAGACCGACTCGAAGAACATGCCAGTACTGCCGAAAGCCCATGCTGATCTCGTCAAAAAGTGCTCAGTCGGTTTCTAATGACCCAATTGTGGTTGCCCGAACTGGTACCATGTTCCACCAGAGCTGTAGGCCTTCCAACATCAGTCCCACTTCTGGGTGATCCTAGACTTCTGCATCATTACTACTTTACGTATATCTACATCACTGGAAGTCCATTATAATTCATGCACTGTATAATAACATCAACAAGTCAAGTCAAATGCAATCTATTTATTCTGGATCAGTGGCATAAACCATTTCTTTGAGGGTCAGAAAATATGGATTTTTGTCTACATCAACTTGCAATGCCAAGCCCTCCTTGCCAAAAGCATTTACATCTAAAATCATTTGACCGCGAATGCGTTCTTCATCTTTGCCTTCATCAGAAGCAGTACCGCTGTTTCCAAAGAGTGAAAAGGGTGTCTTCTTGTTCTTTCTTAAACGTTTCAAAGGCTCTTCAATTTTCTTCATGGCCGTGAGGTAGCTGATATATCTATAAATCTTCATCAATACCCTTAGACACGCAAACAGTGTTGAAACTGCCTTACTGTTGAGTCACATTGTTGAATACTTCTGTTGAATAGCTTTTTAAAAAAGCATCTTTGAGAAGATTTCCGAGGCCATCTGCTGTACCAATGGCGAAAAACTGCTTTACCGGGCGAAGAATAGAGGATATAAAATAACTGGGTTCCACAGGAGTCCTTTTATTGGACATCGCTCTGAACTGCGATGGAATACTTCGGACGGGAAGAAGGCAATCACAACATCGTTTGGTAAGAATGGTAATAATGTTCTTTGAAAGAGAAGATGTGAATGTGGTCAGGGATAAAATGCTTTCCCGAAGAGCAGCTATGGTCGAAAAGTAAACCTTTGTTTGACATATCAAAGTTGCAAGGGACGTACATTCTGCCTGTGAATCGGGCTCATATTCAATAGAAAAGTCGGGCATCATCATTGCAATCACTTGATGCCAGAGAGTCATCACGTTTGATTCCATTATTTTAATGTCAATGATTGCTGCAGTTGAATAGCGCAGTGAAATGTCATCACTTGCAGTCATTTCATTGGTAACGTCCCCAGCTGGCGTAGAAGCACGGGTCAAGCTAGAAGATGTCCCAGCCTGCGCCTTGTGTGATTAGCCCGAAGAATAATACAGTGAAACCCGGTATTCTTACTTTGTCTTGTTGACCATTTGAATTGGCATCTAGATTCACAAATGTTTCCTCTAACCATCCTTTATACCGGCTTAATATCTATACCAATATCAGCCGGGTTCGTAAAGAAAAGTTGGCAGATGGCAAACCTGCAAAGTCAGCCTCCAAAATCGATGAGAAAGCTCAGGTATATATATTTCGGAGCTCCAACATGCAGAAATAGCAATCCAAGTTGCGGAAGACTGTGGCATTGCGAAAGAGCCATCTGAATTGAAATCAATATCAGGAAAGGACAGACGTGGCATCATTTGCACCTTTTGGAACAATTGGCTCAAGGCGAACAGTCAACAGAATTTCTTCCAAAGTCCCAACAATTTCTTTCCATCGCAACTGGAAGTAAACAGGAAGTTGCCATCGACGTTCGAAAGCTAAGTATGTCGGGTGTTGCCGCAAAGCTTCCACAGAACGCATGGATGGGGCGAGGAGCTCTAGCGACCTGATAAAGGATTGCGTTGTTTCATAATGCTTCAACGATATATATCAATGGCAAGTCGGGGTGAATGTATTAGCCAACATACATTTCGGAAATCATTTGGCCGTCCGGAAGAGAATACAATGCCTCCTACTTCATCCATAATCGAATTTCCGATTTCATCCCATATGACATTAGCCATTATCTGAAATCCCTTGCCATCATCGTTAAGACCATTCTTCCGCTGTGGAGATAATTCAGCAGCTCGCTCGTCGTGTCGAACCTCTGAAGTCTTGACTGAGGTTTTTTCTGCTATATCCAAAATTCTGCCAAGATCGCGCTCCACAAAACGAAGAATCTGGTTAT
This sequence comes from Pholiota conissans, assembly GCA_015484465.1. Classification (NCBI taxonomy): domain Eukaryota; kingdom Fungi; phylum Basidiomycota; class Agaricomycetes; order Agaricales; family Strophariaceae; genus Pholiota; species Pholiota conissans. The sequence goes on from MU155683.1 coordinate 9,579, forward strand.
AGAGTCTCGCAAGGGAGTCATCTTTATCGTCTAACAACTGCGCTTGTGGCAATTGGGATGCAACCCCAGGTGCTGGACGAAAAGCTTGTTTGGGTATGAATGCTGTAAATGGGGTATATGGTATTTGGTGCGCAGATATGGCCATCTTCGTTGCATCCGTACTTCCAGCAAAGTGGAATGGCGTATTTGGGGCAAGCGGTGAATGAGGAGCAGTTAAGGCGCCAGGGTATATTGTCTTACAATTGAATAAGTATCCTCACTTAACTTAAAAACGATGAACAGACCTTCTTCAAGAAACCACGAACAATCTCTCGTCGTATGATGTCTTCGGCGTCTCTCCACAGACCCAGAAGATCATATGTTCTAAGACATTCTGTTAGATCGCCCATCCATTTACTTCGTTCGAGGTCGTTTGTCTTGCTATTGCCTTTTGACTCGGATAGCGACACGAGAGTTTGAGAGAATAGCTGATCTAAGTCGGACGACAATGTTGATTGAATCCTATCAATGCGCTATTGGATATGAACAAATAGTACATAAGAAAGGATGGAGCTCACAAACCCATTGGATTTCATTTATAAAGACACATTTCTCGGTTGTAGCCTTGCGAGCGTGATACAGAAGCTGACTATATTCCGCTGACACACGACTCAGGTGTTTTGCTCGGTTTCCGCGAAATCTTCAGTCGCAGGTCAGAGAATCTCGTCTTTCAATATTGACCAACGTACTTCTCGTCGCTAATGTCGTCGCTATGACTGGGATATGCGAGAAAGTTGGTATTCTTGGGTTCTAGGGCATCTCTACTGTCTTCATGGGGAGAGGAAATTAATAGCATTGATTCTAGTCGTGTCACGGCCTCCGAGATTTTGAGAAGGAGGTGAAGTAACGCCTACAAGTTGTTAGTATATTTAAAATGGCGAAAACATACTTACTTTCTCCTCCCTCAACTTTCCACGCTTTGTGAGCTTGTCATGTATTTCGCTTTGGATCGTTTGTAATTCTCCTTTAGATACCTAAAGCAAAGCGTTGATTGCAAACTCAAGGATGTCGAATGATATCGCAATCTTACAACCACATTCGCTTTAAAGCTTAGTAGCGGGTATTTCAATCTCTCCAGCCTGGCTCCTTCGTTGCGTAAATCGGTACTGAGGCTGATAAATGCTTCATAATCATCGTTGATGAGTTTGACGAGTTCTTCTTTCAACTGAGCGAGATATTGTCGCAGTTCCAAGCGTAGGTCAGGAAGAGAGGTGTGAGATCTATCCAGAAGAAAATCTTCGACATTGAAGACTTCAGCGGTCAAATACTTGTCGCCATGGGATAATTGTGTGTATTCCGGTAGAAGTCCATTTTGTTCGACGTCAGATGGAGGATAGGCCCCATTACGGGAAGATTCTCGAGTAGCTAGTTCATCTGCGAGATGTTCAAGTCGAAAGCGGTCCCTTGTAGGTGTACCAGGTTCACCAGAGAAAGATGCAGACATTGACGGTACAAAACATAAAAGGAGGCGCCGTTGGAATGGGCTTGAATTCAGAAGGAATATTGTAACGCCATCACCTGACTGATTTACTGTGCTTGACAGTTATTTAAATATTTAAATATCGCCCCAGAGGCGGCTAAGGAGTCACTATAGAATATATATATACAAACATATTATAAGAATCAAGGCTACATATATGTATATCCGAAGAGCAGCGTCTGGGCATTGGGCACCTAGAATTATGAGGTTGGTGATTGAGAGGCACTCAGACTTCCCTGATCGTATGTATGATTAGACAGTGGGACGCCTTCTGATTCGATGTCTGGGTCATCATAGCTACTGATAATGGTGTCAATCAGCCTTCAAGACGGTTCCAAAATATGCCAGTAAACGCTTACTTTGGTGCCCTCTGTAAATTATGACCATCTAAATTGAATGCACTTGCGTACGTTGTCCGCTGAGGTCGAGTGGCATTATATTTCTTGCGATTTATGAAGTACATCAATGATCCCACAGTTTCTGTAACAAAGTCGGCTAGAACAACATCTGTTGAATAGTGGCCAATAGAGTCAACATGGCCCGAACTCACAATAGTTTATACTAGGATAAAATGATAGCATTGAGATTGCATCGTAAGACTTAAGAAAGGAACATACCTATCCCATAGTGGGTGCCAAATACAGGTGGGCGGGGCTCTGTCGGCTCTTTTATACTCTTTGTAGGGAAATGCCCACATCATGAATACGGAGAATATTATCATCTACAAAGCCAATACTTTAGCATGAACCTATCAATATAAAAGAAACTGTTAAGCACCTCGATGCAGATCGCGAGGGCATTTAAGCCATCTGCGATGTTTGTTTCGGTCCAAAATTCCGTGGCTGCGAGGAATTGATTTAGCTCTGGCCGAGCGGTGTGAGGAGGAACGTCCTTACCCTTTATTACTCGCCCTTCCAATGCACTAAACTATCTTGATATCAGAATTAGATATCCATTAGTCAAGTGGAGACTTACTATAAAAGATTGATAAAATGTGAAGAAGACAATGAGTTTGATGGAGAGAAATTTGGCTAGTGGTCTTTTGCCAGCCAATTCTTCTCGCGTCAAGGCATAGAAAAGAAGGAGCCCGTAAAGTGCGAAACTGATGACATGAATGACTCAGACCTTCAGAGAAAGACGTGCGACTGCACTCACCTAATGCTGACGAAGTCAATGGCTTCCAAGTAAACATTTGCGAAGTGCACATCAAAGCCTTTGGACTCGCAGAGGATATTCAGTGCTTGGCAAATTATGCCAATTATCGATATCACTGTTGTTATACATCGGTCAATGCAGAAAAACGAGCAATGCAAAATATTTACACGGTCGTACGACAACGTATTGAAGGACAGACCACTGGTTCAAACAATCACTGAGCAGGTGACACTAAATGCCAACAATGTCATTCCTCGTACCTTGACTGCGTACATAAAATATGGCTGAAGCCAAGGTTCGGACAATCATGACCAACGTTCACAATATTACGGAAACAAACCTTTGTTGGTCGATATCTCCAGCAACAGAGCTGCAAAGCGGTATTAGCAAAAAAAAAAAAAAAAACATGCATATTTCCCAGAAAACATACTGGGAAAAGAAGTTTCCTTTTATCCTTTTCCCTCAGCATGTTATTCTTGCCAGATTTCTCCGCCACGAATTCGATAAGAAGGAGTCTAGATGACCGCAAAATTTTTTGAGGCAGGCTTGTCGATTTAGTCTTTGTTTGACTCACAAGAATGCACTCAAAGTGATTGCCTAAATCGAACGTGTTATGCTCGAACTTTGCTAGCAGACGTTGACACTAACCTCGTAGACTATAGGTGGTTGAAGATATGTCGGTTATCTCAAACCCAAAACGTGGTCACTCACCGACTTCGATGAGTGAATAATATGTATACTCTCGGAAGAACCGATACGATAGAAATGAAATTATACCGTATATGGGTGGCATATAAAGAATCCGGAGGCTAGAGCACAGTGTAGGGTTCAAACAAGGCAGAGTGTTCCAAGAAATTCCGGATGCTCACATTTGGCGCTGCTGCGTAGGAATTGTGTAGTTTCTGGGATTTGGTGAGTCGGTGCTTTCTACACACTTATACCCAAGAGCACCCACCGGCAATGTGAGAGCACGTTGATAGTTGATATTATTACAGTCTTTAATAGGCCATAAGCTGATCGTATGTCGCGAGACAAGATAACAGTAACAAACCACAGCTGTACAAACTCCCGCAACTGCCCATCCTATCCGATGCGCATCCCAATTGACATTTCCAGAGCTCCAGAAAGATGACTGATCAATGACGGGACTGTTGTCAGACGGACATTCCGACATCTTTGAGGCACCGGCGGATAAAAGGATGTTTAAAGGAGGGATGATTGAGCGAAAAGCACGCATTGCGGCATTGGCGCTTTCAAACTTATATAACCATGGTTATTTATAGAAAGAAAAAAAAGCGTCACTGCGCAGCAAGAATGGATGCCTTCCCGTAGCGTTTAGAAATGAAAAGTCGACTTCGTCTCCTCAACACCTTGTTGATTAAGAATTAGGTGACGGCTGCTATGCCGCTACTATATATAAATTTAACTTGAAATAAATGCTCTCCATTTATTCATCAACTTCACAAGCATCGCGTATGATTTATCGAAAATTTCTGACTAATTTCGTGGCCTCGCCGGCGGGTGCACCCGCCCTGCTCGGCCTTGAGAAGCTGTTCTGTATTCCGTATTTAACTAATTCATGAACATTGCCAAACTGAAAGCATTTCTCAACTTTTCAGGCCGTGCTCGCAGCATTATTTGGTTTTGATTATTCAATGGGCAATGGCAAGCATGTACAAATTCTCAAAACTTTCCGTTGCGAATGCTTGGTATAATATAGTATATAATATTAGGGACGTTCAAAGTTGAACGCAGATCGCAGCATATGCGCGCTGCGCGCAGATGTGCCTGATTAGTCGGTGGCAACCCATAGTGACTCTGTGTGACATCACAGTGACCAG
>MU155684.1:0-13994 GCA_015484465.1 Pholiota conissans
CCATATCGATGAGGATGAAGGCGTAAGGAAGAGAGAAATGGGGCGATGAGCATCTAAATCAGCAAACCCTGCGAAAGTTTGGGCGCTAATTTCGTTTATCTCCACGAGGTGGTCACAAGATCTTGGCTGGAGAGAGCGCTGGTATAATTAGATCTCTCCGTACTATTTCTGTTGCTATTTTCTATACGATTGATATGTAAACATACTTAAGATAATTGAAGCTGCAACTTACTACCGCTTAACCTATGAATTACCGACGCTCACAAGCCTACGAGATACGCCCGCATGATGTCGACGTCAACCACCGCCGAAGATGCATTACAACCTGTAGACCCACCGTCAGGTAAGCCACGGCCAAGAAGTTCGCCGATATAGACCAGGTTCGACGCACCGAAGGAGTATGTTCAGGCATGATAAATGAAGGTAAGAGGAGGGCTGAAATGCATCGCAATAGCGACTCGTCGTGAACATGATCAACCAGTGCGAAACGCGGTCCGAGAGTGTGTGGACAGCCAGGATGTGGTGATGGTCTTGTTGTGACGCTTGCAGTTCGGGTGCTAAACAGCGAAATGCGCTAACGAGAATGCGAGATTGGGTACTTATGTGTAGGCATGGAACGAGGATGGGAACAGACCTTCGAGGTATTATACAGCATGGTCCTTATTCCATGCGCACTTCAGCACTGTCAACCCTTTACTCCCTGACTGGTAACCTCTCATTCCCACTTCTTCGGCCCTATTCGGCGTGTACGTATTCCTCGTAGGAGTCGGAGCAAAGTACACAGTTCAGCGAAGGCATTGTTCCACTCCAACCTGCGCAAAGAGCAAAACGCAACGAGCATGTGAGAGTGGTGAGTAGTCCTATTGTAAGTCGCACGGAGGCGAGGGCTCGAGGCACGTATAAAAGGGCACAACGCATGCGTGGTGTTATGGTGAGAGAAAGAGCCGTTCGAGGGTAGATGGTTGGCACTCCGCAAGATGATCAGTGGACAGTGGTCATTTGAAGTATGCCCTCGATGCCCGGCGCTGCAAAGATCTATGGTGTATGAAAATTCAGTGCATCTTCCCCTGCATTATATTTTCATATGACTAGCCTTCATCCAATACTGCTGTTCCAGACCACCTCGGTTGACCATGCTCGCAAACGCCTCTTCTCTCGGTTTCTGGCTTGGCAATACGCGGCGTACGGGATAGCTGATGAAATACATGTCGACGTGTCTGTCCAGATAGCTAAGACGGCGGACATGTCTGTCCTTAGGTCTAGGTTTGAGAAAGGTGTGCAGAGTGGGTAGTTGATTAAGCTCGTTGAGTTTCAAGAAGAGGGCAACGATGAACCAGCCACACTTGGGAGCCGGAACAGACCGGTCGCTCTTTCAAATTCAAAGTCATCGCCTTCGAGGCCTTGACTGCCCATGCCAATAATTTCCGTACTTTCTGCTCAAGAAAGCGCTCATATAAAGGAATGATGCTAAGCACAAGATACATGTGGTATGACTATACTGCGGGAGGACGTAGGCCTAGTATTTCTCAACCACTACATAGCCACCATTCGCCATTCTCTTCAGCACTTTATGTTTTTTCTTACTCTTGACGGCTTTGACGACAGCTGTTTTACCCTTCGAAGCCTTAGCAGCCCCTTGTAAGAGCCTAAAAATAAAGAGTATTCAGCGCTGAATCAGTGTAAAGTACTAATTTCCCGCTTACTTTGCTCCGAGGGAAAACAACCCTGGCTCACGCACTACGAGGGTTTGGGGCGACTGAAGCTGAGACCTTCCTGTTGCGGCAGTGTCCACTGCGTTGTCGTGAGGGTGGTGAGGAATAGCGCTAAGTGTTAAGGGACGCCGTCAACATTCTCTACATTCAAGCGCCTGATTAAAGTGCTCTACTCACACGCTGAAGGCAGAAGCCGCACATAGAACAATGGTGAAGACAAAAGTCGAGAGCTTGACCATATTTGATAGTAGTTTTTCTGTATTTTGTTCTGCGACCAGCGCAAAAGTGTTAAGCAGGTAGGAGGTTAGGAAGGAGAACCAGCTGAGGGCTGAGGAAGCCATGGAGGGAGTTTTATACACGGTGCCGGGCCCAGTCATTATGCGAATGCAGATAACCTAAAGCCGAGATCCCAGAGCTTTATGCGATATGTAGCGAATGTCAAGGTTGGCGGCAGTCGCGTCAATTGAGAAGACCCGGATAAAGGAATATATGCTGTACTCTGCAGATAAAGGACGTTTGGAGTATCGATGCATGCGAATTCGGCTTATTTCCAAAGCCTGAAATGAAAGTCAGATACGTCATCAAGCAGTGTGAATGATCTTGAACCCGTAGCGGCGCAATTGGCGACGAAAGCAACCTGGCTGTGGTCGTTCACGAAGATTGGAAACGGTTTTCTATATTTGACTTCCGATACCCAAGGATCACAAGGAGATCGAAGCAAGCTGATCATGGCGAAAAAAGAAATTGCCCAGTTGGAAACCTTCAAAGTTCGGATCATTCAAAGCGACAATCAACCAAGTTCTACAAATTTAGAATAAAGTCAAAAAACTAGCTGCCCCGGTGAGGCTTTGAGGGTCGAACACGGTCACCTGGCGACCAACCCAGGAGAAGGGACGTTACTATTTCATTCTTTCGCGCTTAATAAGAGGAAGGAGAGGATGTTTTCTTTTCCCAACGCCAGCCCAAGAACCAGTCAAGCCAGATATTAACAAGACATCAAGGGATGACCAGCTAACTTACGATGTCAAAATCATGCGTTCGATTATGAAGATCTTTCCGATTACTAGAGTTTCGTCGAGAAGATGAGAATCCATTATTAGGCAAACTCTCCGGCAGTTCAGGACTCGTACGACCACAGATGCAGAAAAATAAGCTGACAATGAAGAATAATATTTATAGGCTTCCGCTCCGCACGCGACGATGTCTACTCAGGCGAAGATGATTAATGTGGACCTGAAGATGATTAATGAGCAAGACCTACATGTTGCACCATGAATCTTGGAATGATATCACAATATTGCATCGATATGCGCTGCTATAGCATATACCCTTCGTAAGCTACGACCCGAAGACATCAGCACATCATCAAAGCTTCAACCTGTGCCAACATATAAAAGCGACTAACCTTTGCGCCATCTTCCCATTCCAAAACACACACTAAAGTTTAATCGACCGATAAAGAACAGAAAACATGTTGCTGAACACCATCAACTTCGGTCTCCTCCTTCTACCGTCCTACCAATGGCTCGATGCCGCAGGCTCCGTCGACTTCATCAATCTGCACTCACAAGCCAGTCTGAAGTTCGACCATCAGAACGAAAGCATCATCGCCAAAGCCCCGAACATCGAATGGCACTACATCTCTCACAACCTCGAACCTGTACAGGCCACCTCGGGTCCAGCAGGTATCCCAACATGCACATACGACACCTGTCCCCAGCTTGACTACCTCCTCGTTCCCGGTCCCGACCCGACCGCACCACTCCCCAACGGAACCGCCGCGTATCTCCAGAAGCTCGTGACACAAGACGGCTTCAAGGCGCTGTTGACCATATGCACTGGCTCGCTCGCGATCGCCCCATCCGGCGTCCTCGACGGACACAACGTCTGCAGCAACAAGGTCGCTCTCAAGTCCATGGCACTCGCAGGACAGTTGGACAAGAATGTGAAGTGGATAGGGGATAAGAGGTGGAACGTGGACGGGAAGGTGTGGAGTTCTGCGGGTATTACGGCGGGTATCGACCTCGCTGCCGAATTTGCGAGGGTGCACTTCGATCCTGAGATAGTACAGTTTGCTAAGGATGCTGCGGAATACGTCCCAAACCCCGCTCAGCCCGATCCATTCGCCTTTCTCCTCGATGGTATCGACTTGTCCTGATTTTCATTAAACCTGACGAACAACGTATTTCATATGAAGATATTTACATACTGAAAAATGTTGTAGATATAGCTTGATAATACCATAGACTCATGGATAGGCAAATAAATAGACCTGATTCACGTTTAGAATTGGGTATGACCTCTAACGTACAGGACTCACCTTATTTGTCACGTCACAATATCATTTCACCTCGTCCATCTTCTGGAGTTACTCTCTAGTTTTCGCCTAGACGATGAAAACAGGTCCTTCGGTATTTAGAAAGCGCCTCGCCTTCCTTTAGTAAGTATAGAAACAGTCAGGTTAGACTGAACAGATCATGTTAACGATGTTTTTTCTAACAGACCTTACTGCTCACTTTTCATCACCGGCCCCATACCATAATACCATCCACGACACCAGGCAACGCGCTGTGGATTCGAAGTCTTGCGGAACGAGTCGACCGTGTTTCGTCTCGCTTTGCTAGTGACAATAAAATGGCATGAGGTATCCAAGGATGGTGGCGGAGGGCGAAATTCTAGAAGAAGAGGTAAGGAATATCGCTGTGTCGAGATCAGAGATAACTCACGCAGATATTATGCGTTGAGGTCATATTATTGACGAGAGGGGCGCGATTACGATTGCCGTACGAAGGGATGTGCTTTACGACCCCTTCCCACCAATGCTCCATCCCATCCCATCGCCGACCCGGTTCCAAATAGTGGCTTCGTCAAACTGCCACCACGTCATAATAAGTAGACTATCTAAATGTAAAGGTAAGCAATTCTATCGCGGTTGATTATAGAGTTACTTACGCAGGAGAAGAGAACGTCCAGATTGAAAAGACCTAACGAGCGCTGGAACATGACGAAAGCATAGTTAGTGACTATTGACGTTGAGCGTCAAATGTTGAGATATGGTTGGTCGTAATTGTGGTCCCTAGCCCTGAGAAAGGCGATGGAGGCATGGCACGATGAGTGTTGAAGAGTGCACCGAGGATTACGGATTTGAACGGAACCTGGGGAGGGCATTCGGGACGTGGAATCTATGCCATAGAATCTATGCAACTATGCCGATCATCTACGCCGGCGTTGTCCGGTAACATCGCCTGGTACTAACTTCAGTGCTTTCGTCGTCCCGCCTAGCAAATTGGAGTCCATTTATTGCATATAAAAGGCACCCGCTGTATATAAATATAAGTATATATATGAAGTACGCTAATATTTACAGCAATACTGAGTAAGGGGCAACTCTCGCGGGCGTGTGACTCACATACAACGTCTCTGAGAATGTGGCATCGCACATGTCCGCGCTCAGTGCTCAGTGCTCAGTGCTCAGTGCTCGTTGCTCGCTCATCGAACTGCCAGTACTCGCCAGCACAAACCAACCCCAACTTCACCGCAAAGCCAACGTTCGAGGACATCTTCCGTGATGCTGTCTCTCGCGCCCAGCTCATGCGTCCAGAGCCCAATGTTCTGTGTCAGCCTCAAGTTCCAATGCTCTCCAGCATGCTCCTCATGGTCCCGCCGTGTCTCATACACACTGAAATACTGCGATTCATTTTAACCGCTTGCCCAGCGCCCGTCCGACACCCCGTCCACTTAGCGTGGACTGTGGACCAGCGGTACTCGCCTAGAGTTGAAACTTGAAAGTTGAAGTCGACTTCCTAGTGCAACTTGTGGTCCAAAAAATAAATATTAGATTGCCCTCCTCTTGTATAATTACTTAGAAGAAGTGTCGTGCACAAGCGGCTGCAGTTTAGACAAACCCTTCAATAAGCAACCAGTGCGGCTCATCAGGCGCGCGCTAGACATGCCGCGGGCGCTTCCGGGGGCCGGGCCGAGTTCACGTGAGATGTGGGCATAGCCGGCATAGCGGACATTGCCGCACCGCCGCATAGGTTCCAAAACTCAAATGTAGACAACCTGGGACGCTCTTTCAAATTCAAACTCAGAATATCCGAACCCCGTCATCAACTTCGACGCACATCGAACGGTCTTGGTCCGACTCCTGTCCATCCTCTCAAAAATTTTCTGTAAACTATACCCATACTCCCCATACTCGTCTCACAAGCTCATGAGACTTCTACAATTACCAAGATTCCCTATGAGATTCTCAGAGAAATCTGTCTTCCTCGCGAGGCGCGTCATACCCAACCGATTACCAGCCGAAACCCAAGGTAGCTCCGATGCTCCTTTGCCAGGTATGCGCGTCGTGGAGGTCGGTTTCCCTGGGATCGTCGACTCTGTGGGCTATCTGGCACTCCGTATTCGCGTGAAGCAAATCGGAGGGCAATGTGTGGTGCGCAGTCACGATATCGACTTCATTCAAACTAAATTACTGGACTTCATGCTGCATTATTACACACATCCGTTTGTAAATGGGTCAGAAAAGTAATACCGAGTATGAAATACGACGATACATAGTTGCGATTCAGCGAACGAGTCGTTCGGTAATCTCCGTAGCAGGATCACGTCTCCCTTAGCCTCGCGTTGAGTGCGTGTAGCCCGCAATCCACTACCAACTCTCTCCAAGACCACGATATCGCAATGAACACCCTCCCCTACGACGTTGTCCAAGAGATATTCATTCATTCCTTACCGCTATATCCTCTACGATCCTACGATATGCGCACCGAGGACATTCGCAGGCACCAGCTCGTGCCCATGATCCTTTGCCACGTATGCACCTTCTGGAGAATGGTCGCGTTCACGACTCCAATTTTATGGTCTCATCTATCAGCGCACCTCACCATAGACGAATTCGAGTCCGATTTTGACTGGTATATCGTTTCCGAGAATCAAATCGAGTTTATTCGGTGGTGGAAGAGCCACCAGGGCTCAGTCATCCCCCCTTTCCTTACGCTTACGGCCACTGTCGGCTACGTTCGAAACCAGTACAGACCACGGCACAAGAAACCTTTGGCCAGCGAGTCTGAATTTTTTCTTTTGGACTATCTGACGAGTGCGCAATACCTCGACATTGACGTATTCTTTTGGCACCGGGTTGGAGATATAGCGAAAGAAGGGGGACGTGTCGCCTTCCCAAATCTTCATACAGTTATTGAAGATGTTGCAGAGGTTCAATCGACGGATCTTATAATTCCCTTCCTTCGCGTCCACAATGGGGCGTCGCCGCTGACATCCATCTCTCGTTTCCACATTGACGGTGTTATACTTCCATCAGACGCTATATTTGCAGATACCAGTATTCATGTTCACGATTGGGCAAGATTGAGTCATATCTCGATGACCAATGTCTGTATGTCCTTTCTTTTTTGGGATTCCCTTGTTCGTTCTGCCTGTAACCTTGAAAACGGGTTTTTCCACATCATTTATTTGGGTGGACGTTTCATTGCAAGCCCCGGGAAATCTTCCCTCCTTCAACTCGCGACACTCACAGTCATTTGCGAGCTTAATATGCAGGGCGACGAGGATATCAGGTATCCGCTCAGCTATCTCTTCAACGAACTTCATTTACCTGCGTTATGCACACTATCTCTATATTCTTCTGTCGATACCTGGAAAGACTATGATTCAATCGACGAGGTCTCTAGCACAATTCGCGCTGCGCCAAACCTCGTGACGCTCAACCTGCAAGACTGCTTTCTTTCATTCGAAGACTATGTAGAGCCGTTATGGAGACGCGCTTCAAGCTTAACACATCTACGGCTCGAAAATTCTAACCACTACTCAACTGAATATGTTATGAATAGCCTCGACATATTCATTTGCAGCATCTCCAGTCATGAAAATGGATGGCTGGACTTAGAGGATCCAGCTTGCCGCATCCGCACTATCACATTTATCGTCTCTCAGCTCCAAGATGTCGAGGAGTTTGCAACGACTCGCATTCTTGAGCTCGCCGAGAAGTTACCGGGGATCAGGTTCGAGCTCACATCGCAATCACACTTTGAGGAAATGAGAGAGCAGTGGAGGGAGTGGGGTACTTTTTAGTCCGTGCATTCAATTTCGACGTACATGTAGTACACCTCGGACCAATGACGTATTACTTGAGTTTTGTGTTTGATGAAAGTAGACATGTGTTGTATCAGAATGAAACGAGTTTCTCAAAATTGGAACTAGTATCTGCAAGCGGTGTTTAAGTATTCGGGTGCATCCTAGATTGAGTCAACGATGTTACATATACTATCATAGACCCACACCGGCCAGGACATACCTTTCGCCCGCCTCAAATATCTCGTCGCGTACCAATCCAATTCACCTGAAATTTGACAGAGGATGTCTATGAGGTGTAATGAACACACTTCAAGTGGTTTTAAGCAGTGGATGAACCCTTCGAAGAGCTCGAAAAATTGGTGGCTGTGTCTTTGGCGGGGGTGGGCGAAAGGTGAGTCCGGTTGGTGTGAGGGTCGATGATAGTAAGTGTATTCAACAGAAAAGAATCAAATGACCGCAACCCATTTCTTCCACTAGTCTCTTGCCGCATGTGTTTCCGATTCGGAAGAATGCAAATCAAACTTGACATGCTTGACACATCTACAGTTCGAGCCTGCGGTTTGAAGCGGAGGCTCTCGACATATTCTTGGAAAATCTTCTCACCCGCGAATTTGGGTGGTTGGATTTAGCAAACACCGAGTGTAGTATTCGCATCGTTACCTTGATCGTCTGTGATGTGGATATTGTCAAGAATTTTGCCACAGCGTGCATTCTTGAACTCTCCGAGATGATACAAAGAGTTGAGTTCAAACTCAAGTCGAATTCTACGATCGACGAGCGTAGGGATGTGTGGAATCTGAGTGGAGTACATTCTGATTTTCTCAAAGAACGTTGCACGCGTAAGCTCAGATTTATCTTGGCTTCGAATTTCTTGAGTGATCATAGATCCAACAGATGGGATTTGAACTCTTATTTACATCGAACTCGGTACTTAATGTTATTGATGAGACCTGGAGGAGCCGCGCTCTTTCGCAATTTCATCGTTCTGAATCTCATTCGGCAGGATGTGATGACTTCGTACGTCCGTGCATACATCAAGGTGTAAAAATTTGAATAAGCTTTTACGCGTTACGAGTCATCTTGTACTCTCCTGTGAATCATAGAGCTACAAAACCTTAGCAGGCGGAATGAATGGGATATATTTGAGTATGAGGCGGAGGCCGTGAGCTGGGGTGAGAACGCTATTAGTTTGACGTTATCGCAATACTAGTCATCTTCACGTAATTGCGTCAAGAAGTTGATGGGAAACATGGTCGAATGAAAACTCAAGCATTGGGCGCTTGAAAAGTTTGAATATAAATAGAAAGAAGATATTAATAGTTGTCTATGCGGCGCCCATGCTTTGCAACTTTCCAGTATTCGCCTGAAGCTTGATTGCGGCGGAATGAAGTTCTCTGAAGAAAAAAAAGAGGACAGGTCATGATATGATAGACTGTTGTACATCATTACTTCGTGATAAATAGAGGGTATTAAGAGGTATAGGTATTGGGCAGGGTAAATATACTTGCGGGGGGTACCATTGATGATGGGCATGGAGGACAAGGTCAAAGATCCCGTTTTAGTGAACAACTTGAGCGCCAACGGAAATACTAAACTCCGTCTGTTATCGACTTTGTGCATCGGATAACGACATCTTGATCTCTTCCACACTGATCGCTGAGTTCTTTGTTCGCCCATGCCCGCTCTCTTGCGTCCCATGAGCCCATCCGAGCAATCCGTACCATACGACGTTTTCCAAGAGATATTTATCCACTGCATACCCGAGCGTCCCTTGGAAGACTTCCCATGGATACCGATACCTGTGGTCCTTTGCCATGTTTCCTCGTTCTGGAGGTACGTCGCACTGACGACCCCGAAACTTTGGTCTCACCTCAAATATTGTCTGGCATGCAAGCCATCCCCACTGGTTGATGTTGCAGACGGGGAACAACAATGATTCGTATTCCGCAAAAACCAAATCGAATACCTCAAGTGGTGGAACAAGAATCGAGGTTCGATTCGTCTATTCCTCGAATTTTATGTGATCGATATACAAAATGAATCCTACGAAGATCTGCGCGATGCATCATTATGGGTTGATGAGGACTCTGTCGACGTGCTACCAGTTATAAAGTATGTTACTTCGGCGCAGTATCTGCAGGTCAATCTAGGATTTTGGGAATTCATTTATCGCAAGACAGAAATGGGATATCAGGTCTTCTTTCCCAATTTACGCAGTCTCGTCCATGACCACATCAGTGAATACCCTTTCATAACGGATGAATTACTCGTCGAATCTGTTGGCACACGAAACATCATCATCCCATCCCTCCGACGTCTAAGCCTTCTAAGCAATGAAGGAGATATTGACGAAAGCAGTGAAATAGAAGTTAGGGCAAGCCTGCCCTTCCCTTCGCACTGGTCGACTTTGACCATAGTATCATTTTACGGCATTGATTTATCACTCGGATTCTGGTCCCGATTCATACGTTCTCTCCCACATTTACAATGGGTCAACCTCTACGTTGACACTTTCGACGATTCAGACTACACAGTACCCATGGAATACACCCATTCATATCTCATAACTTTAACAATCATGATTTATTACTTTTCCTCGTCGCCAAGCGTGCTGTTCAGTCATCTCCATCTGCCTGCAGTGCAGGATCTCACATTGGCCTTTTTCTCTACTCCTTGGAAGGATGACGGGATAACCGAACTCTGAACCTGACCACCGATAATATGTGGCTGCGCCTCGAGGATCGAGCCTGTCCAATCCGAAAGGTCACCTTCATTGACGGCGCATCAGAGTTGATCAAAGCCCCCGGGCTCGCAGCGTGTCGCGTGCATCAGGTCTTCCGAGATCTGCCACATATCGAGTGGCAGATCGCACCAACGCCTTGGACACACGCATCTTACCGAATTGTGAATGAATGTGCTCTAAAAATGTTGTGAGGCGTTCAATAAACATACGTGCGTAGCAATTCTCTTTCAACTACAGTCACTAAGAGAGCATCCTATGGCATGTAACACTGGCGTATAGTTAGACGTCACAATTACTAGAATTCAGATAAGTTACTATCACAAGTTGTTAGATGGAGTAGAAATGGAAATGACTAGATGCGAGCCTACCATTTCCTCCCCAGAGTCTAAAATGGAGAATGGAGATCACTTTGTCTTTTTTTGGTTGTCCATTTAGCGCTTGATGGCAAAAATCAAAGCTTGCACTGAGTCCTATTAAGCGAAGATTTGGGATAGCAATCGTCGATGGAAGCGCCTATTTCTAGTATTCGAAAGATGTATCCAGTTATACAGAAGATCGCCAGAACAAAATTCGAGCATAGGAGTGCCCACCTAGGTGGGGTCGCGCAACGGTAGACATACCTGTATAAGAGTAGAGCAAGAAATGAGGCAATAACGGAATATTTAAAGCAACGATATCAAAAGACTTTTCGGGCATGGTGAAAAATCACGGGGGTGAAGATGGGCGATTTCCTGGTTGACGTGGAGCGGTTGTTTATGAGTCGAGTAGATACAGTTACCAGAGACGCCAAGAATCTAAGTGCTGGTCAAAGGTAAAGGAACGCATCTTAGACGCAACAAACCTGTCTCTCCAGGCACGTCAGCATTGATCGTGTAGATAAAGCTGCTTTGATGATACATCCCGAATGACGAACGACAATGATAAATGACAACGCTTGCGCTCACTGAAGGCTAGCCCTAGTAGCTGGATTAGGCGATGAGTCCTTTTTCTGAATTATGTTATCGAGCGTATACAGGCGTTCTTTGAGCTGGTTATATGCGCGCGCGAGCAGCTGGGGTAGGTATAAGTGATTATAGACTAAAATCGATGAATACGCGAGTCTTCGATACATTATGATCAGCTCACCTGTGTTTTGGAAAAATGTGCATGTCTAACATGGAGCCGGGCAGACGTAGAGATCGGCAGAAAAGTGATCTATATGGCTGAATAAAGCGAGCTGGTGAGTTTACGATGATTTTCCTTCGGCGCATACTGACCTTTATCAGACAACAGCTACGTGGTCAAGGGCCAACTTTGAGAGAGGGATGGCGAAGTGCGACTCCATGAGGGGACCGTGTAGTTCAGAGCGATGCTGGGATGCTGCGAATGAGGGTAAGCAATCGTACCATGACCATGCGCCCGTCAGACTCACAGAGTGTACGCCTCAACACACTGTCCACCATTCAAGCCCTGCTATCCTATACCGCATCCCACAAAGGCCTCCCCCTGTCGTCGATCTCATTGTCGTCAATATCCCACCGCCTGTCGACGGGACTCGGAGAAGATTGATATTGTTGGTGAAATCGACGTTGAAGCGGCGAATCAGAACACAAGGACGATCGCAATTGTGTTGCTGTTTAGGCGGTAATTGTGCTGAGGTCGATGTAGACGTGTGTGCGAGTGGGTGATGAAGTTGTGCTCAACGTACATATGTGGAGCTGCATCGAACTTGTCGCTTTGGTTGAGTACTAATGTTGATATTGAGCATCATTTCTGTGAGGACGTGAGATAAGGCAGGGGAAAGTAAGCATGGGACACGCACCTTGTAGACGTGGCTGAAGACGTTCCATCACAAGAACCATGCACTCGGGGGAATTGGGCCAGCATGGATGTGTCTATGCTAATGGGCAGATAGATGAGATTGATGCATCTCTGAGCCCAAGAGTAGGGACGGTTCGACTGTCGTCGGGATCAGCCTCGTCGATATCGGCGACGATGCTCAAGAGAAGAGTCGGAGTTGTCCTACAGGGACCGTCGGGAAATGCCGGGGCCGGCATCACGCTTTTTTCTCTCTTACTTTACTCAAGTAATACTTAGACTGCATTTACAGCGGTTTGCATAAAGGGTAGCACTCCGCGCCGCGCGCGCGTGAGAGAGAAACTCCTTTGTAAAAACCAGTCAACTTGAATGACATCGCGCACCGGCTGAAAGTCGATGAGTTCTGTTTGAGCGCACTTGGTGTTCGATGATCGACGTGCGCAAGGCCCGGAGAGCGAGCCGGATGGAGGATGTGATGTATGTGGAGAAGAGAGTATGGAAATCCAAAAGGTCCTGGAGGGATGTACAAAGGAACGAGATTAGATAGAATAGGATAAAATTACGTGAGATGGCAGAAGCGCAGAGGAGATGCGGCGGTATGGGACGGTGGCGAACAGAGGACGGGACAGTGGAGAATATTGGCCAGCAATAACGATGAACGGAGGACACGAGACCTGAGGCCTGGAGGATGGACGACGGAGAGGCTGGAGAGAAGTCGGGTGTGCGTCGCGCGCATATTTGTGGTAGACAGTTTGGTCATATAATAAGCAACAGTGGATGACTTGGGTTGCGAGGGCGGGGAACGGGATGGGACGAGACGAGACGAAAAGGAGTGAAACCCGCCGGCACCGAGCAGGTCAGAAATGTTCATTTGAGGATTATTGCAGGACGAGATGAGGTCGATATGACGACCACATAGTCGTATAATAGGCGTGTACCATGGTTCGAACGGGGACGCGTTTATGCACAAACCACAGATAGGCGTCGTGGATCCGCGTGGGGTGTGTAAGAAGTCGAGCGAAGATGGAGGGTGGGATTGACGCGTGCGTGTAGAAAGAAGACTGGATTAGGTCCTGGATGGTCTGTGGAAGTTATAACGTATAATCGGCATCGGATAAGCTGAGATAGTCATCAGCAAGATCACAGTTTACTTGTCGCCTTTTCCCGGCTTTTTGACTTGTAAAAAGTTGGCGCAAAATATATTTTATTATTGGGAGCTTCTATGGTGCACAACGCTTAGTCACCGCCTATTTGGTACAGCGGCCAAATTGGTGAACGAATTTTTTTTTTTTTTAACATCACGCAAATGTGAATCTCGGATGAATACAAAGTATATAATGAGCACACTGAGCTTAGAAAGTCAAAATTTATCCTGAAAATGGCCTTGTATTTGGCCATCTAGCGAATTTAGAGCCAGTAGGGAACACCAAAGTGCGTGCAGCAATGCCAAAAGTGTTCAACCACTTCGCACTGTGCGCAAGCAGTGCGTTGCAGACAAGAAAACACTCGAAATTGGACTGTACCTGCTCGCAATTGGTCGGATTTGGTGTCCGTATTGGGAAGGATTAGCTAATAAAACTACCATAAATAGAAGGTATTGCATAAGCTGGCCAAATTCTTGTGAATGTATTTTCCCAACTCAGCCA
>MU155685.1:0-13946 GCA_015484465.1 Pholiota conissans
GTCATGTGACTTGACTTGCAACCAATGGCACGTGATAAGAAATATATGTTCGCAAACACCTATGTATGTTCGCAAACCTATGTATGTTCGCAAACCCATGTATGTTTCCGCATGAGTATGAATGTTTCCGCAGACCTATGTATATGTTCGCAAGACAATGTATATGTTCGCAAGACAATATATATGTTCGCAAGACAATATATATTTCCGCATGGCTATATATATTTCCGCATGGCTATATATATTTCCGCATGGCTATATATATTTCCGCAGACTGAATGTATATCCGCACAACAGAAAACACGCTATCTGTAGGACTAAACAGCATTGATATGAGATAAATAGGTAATGTTTATGTCCATTTGACTATATATATATGGTTTTGATTTTTGGTGCACTTGGCCGAGCATATCGCAACATGAAGCAGCTGGAATACCTTACTCTGGCATGGACGTATAAATATGGCTTGGACGCCTTCCTGGATGAACCCGGGATTACAGTACCGGACTCGGCTGAAGCCCTCTCTCACGTTGACAATGTCCATTTGGACAAACTCCGTAAACTCGTTCTTGTGGCGACTATCGAATCAGATATTATGCGCAACCTGTTTTCTAAGCTCGTCGTCCCAAATTCCTGCATCTCCTCTGTGACTATAGCACACTTTCCCGAAACTGCAGGGGATCCTCTGTTCTACTGGCTGCAGGATGGCATAGACCGTCGCGTCGACGGATGGTCTAAGGTAGGCATCCCCTTCTACATCACTATGTTGGCAGGTGCACGTCAGTATGGCTTTAGGATCGACCACCATGCCAGGCTCCAGAAGGCCGATTCAGACTCAGAGTGCCACGCGTTTGAATTTCGCTGTTTAGACTATAGCGGCTGTTTTAGTGGAATGCCTATAGTCCACTTCAAACATCTTCTTGCAAAAGCTCAACAAGAAGCTGCTGAACCGTGGCTGCCTCTGACGGCGAGTGGAAAGCCTCATGGTGATTTTTCTATAATGAATGATATCCTTTTTTTTGTATATAGCAAGCAATTCTAGAACTTTTCATCATCGTACTTAATTTAGATAAATGTCCGTCTAACTCGGTTTTACAGACACTGCTGCTCTGAAGGGCACCCTTACGCGAAAGGGAAAATAGAATTCAGGGTCACAATACACAGAACTGTTGTCATTGATATACAGGAGTGCACAGCGAACTACTCGATTCGCAAGCATTTATAGATGCTATCGACTTGGAACAACTGAAGCAAAAAAGCGAAATAAATAGTTCAGAGACGGAGAATAGAGCCTGAGTGGTCGAACTCGGGCATCTCAACAAAGGATATCGACGAGTAGTCAGACAAACGGGAGACAGATTGATGACAGAACGAGGTGACAGTGGATGCTGGGGAACAAATGGTAAAAGGAGAAGAAAAGGAAAGGTAATCGAGTTGAGATGCAGAAACAATACTAATGTCACATGTTAGCTTGGAAACTATATTCAAAGAATGAACGATAAAGGAATGAGGGATATAAGAATTACGAGGCGGAGGATCATAGATTCTGGATTTGGACGATTAGGAACTGTTTCTCGTCGCTAAACTGTTCGTCTGTATAAATGAAATTGGACATGAACATACGTAGCCTGAAGGATAGGTGAAACTGCATGCACGTACCCTCCTTATCGTTATGGAACGATTTCAGGAAATTCAAAAGCTTCTCCTTGTTTCTTCTCAAAATACTCTCGATCTGCGGCGGCTTCTTTGGATTTGCAACAAACACCTACAGAAAACATCAATGTCAATGTCCATTGTACGCGTCAAACTGAAACGAACCTTGAACACATGAAATGCCTCGAACTGGATGTTTTTGCTCTTATCCCGCAGCAAGTTCATCATCATCTTCAAGTTCGCCTCATTCGCGATATAGCGCGTCATGACGTTAAAGTTAGCCCGATCCAGCAGGATTTCGCCAAGCAGCTTCAGTGATTGTCGCTTCGTCACATAGTTGTTCGACAGAATCAGGGTCGTGAATGATGAGAAGAACTGCAGGCGACATTTAGAGCCGGTAATCAAACAAGAGTAAGCACACACATACTCTGTCGTAATTCTTATCAAGATATTCAGCCACCATCGGTTTGTGCCGCGTCAGCGTTTCCTTGAGGTTGGCAAATGCGTCGCAGGAGATGCCGAAGGTTGTGGTTTCGATGTAGTGCGGGTACTTGTAGAACCTAGTTGAAACATTACATTCCCACCTTGATCCCCCGAACAGATTAAGACGACAAAACTCACTCATCAGAGTAGAGCAGAATCTTGCAAAGCTGCTCGTGCCTCAGCATCTCTTTCAGCACCATCCCAGTATTCAGAGCGACCTCCTCGTTCTCGTATCCAGCAAGCGCGGCGAAGATCACATCTGGTTTTCCGGATAAATACTCCACCGTTGGCCATCGCGACCCAATCTGGCGCCGAAGAAGGTTGTTGAAGATCTGCACGACGTCCTTCCTTGCTTCGAACTCGAACCGCGAGATGTTCAAGACCAAAAGCAACAGGAGGTCTGTGTTGTACGTTTCCTGAGCCAGCTGCGCAACGAGCTCCGGGGCTGGTTCTAGGCGGAGAGGGTGGAAAGGAGAGTATCTAGCTTGTCAGAAGTCGTTCAAAAAAACAATAGATGTCTCATCACCCACCTCCGTCGCCATATAAGATGCCCTTAATCTGCTGCAAGTTCTTGGACACATCCTCACTGGCCTAGGAAGATTTGACGCGTAAGAAGTCAGTTCACATACACTATACTCCTCTTCTTCACATATAGCTTCGAAGTCTGCTCAACACACCTTCCGCCTGGTCTCCCCGCCAGGTGCTCCTGACTCCAGTCGGTTTACAGCATCCCGAAGGCCCCGCACAAGATCGGGTGGTGTTCGTGGTTTCGTCTTGAAAAAGTTCATCGATAATAAAGCAAGGATATCAAAAAGTTATAAAGTGTGGGGTATACAGAAAATTGAGGAGATGAATGACAAAGGAGAAAGTGGTGATGGAAGAACAAGTGAAGGTCGCAGAGAGCCGTCATGTCAGACGTAGCCGGTGGCTTGCCTAATTTGGATACCAACTTGGTTTCTGCTATACCGGCCCGCGTTGCCGAGGCTCTCCAACCAGTCAACGTCATTTGTCAATCCGTGTCAATGGCAGTCAGAAAATATGACTTTGGATTGTTATCGTCAATTAACATGACTCGGTCGCGACATCTTGCAGGTGGCGAAAGGAAGTCCCCTCGATTTGACGGTACCTTCCATGTTTTACCGCCGTCGCCACCACTAATTGTTTTCTCTAGCCTTACGAAAAACTTGAGCTTAGCGTAAATATTCCATAAATTCCTGAATGAATTCGAAACGGGAAAGTGTTTTCTTGAGCATCTTTATAAAAATAATGGGATAATAAAAGAGAGTGAACAAGCCCACGATCGGAATATCCGACGTCAATGGACACTTTGTAAGAATTATTCCTAAGCTAAAAGTCTATGTTTCTAGATGGCAGCACTACAACTGAACACACCGATAAAGGAGCAAGCGTATCAATAGGGTATCAAGAATTCGGGGCAATGTGTGAAGGTCACTTTAATATACGACAATACCACCTTACGATGCCAAGCCCAGAAGTTTGCGGATTCGTGAGATGAATAAGTCTTTAGACTTCACTGTAGAGGCCACCCAGTCCCCGAAGGTAGGACCCCAGAATATTTGCCAGTAGGCCGCACCATGTTCCTAAACAGAGACATCAATATTCAAAGGTAACATGATTGCTAAATGATACGATAACTCACCCTGCCGTTCGTAATGCAAATAAGCTCGTAGTTTCCGTGATAGAGTGAGGATGGCTGTTTGTTCTTAAGGACCGATACGACGTTGTTAGCGATGACCGACGCATGTGATCCGTACTTCGCGAACTGTTTCTGCTCTTCCCACGCAATCGCGTCACCGCCTGCGAAGATACGGGGATAGTTGAAGACTTGGAGCGTCGCTGATACTCGAATATGTTTGGTTTCAGAGAGGGTCCCAGGTACGAGGGTTACGAAGCCCGTGTTTGGTTTCGGACCACGGCAGGGAACCTAACGAGTGAAGGGGGGAAAATCAGGCAAACGAAGAACGAAAGAGTAACATTTTTTGTACCACCAAGTCAGCGATGATTCTCTTCCCATTGCGCGTTTTAATAACCCCGGATTCAGTGGGTTCCAAATCGTCCACATAATCGCTGAGAACGATGTCTACTTCACGCTTGCGGAGACCTGTCGCCACGTCCTTGCGGAAGTAATTTGGGTATGCATCATTGAGAAGGAGGTTCTGGCTATGCACTATCGTCACTTTCTTTTCCTATAAAGAAGGAATGGGCTATGTTGTATCATCACCAGCGAAAAATTGCTTACTGGCCAGAGGTCCTTAATTTCCCCAGCATATTCTGTCTGAAATCAATCCCGAGTATCTAGATATTAATGAATTATCACTCACCGCACGCAACTGCGCCCCCACCCACCAACACGATATCGTGCGCGTCCTTAAACTTCTCTCGCCAGCTACTTAAATGGTCCGTCGTCTCTTTCTTCGTATCCGGGATATTCAACGGCCCCTCCCATATGCTCCCCGGCGTCAGAATGAGGACCGAATACTCGACCGTCTCGCCTGACTCCAGCGTCAGGACACCAGGCTTGTCTCCCTGCTCTGTCGCGATGGAAGCCACCTTCCCAATAATGAACTGCCCATTTCCGTTGTGGAGTGTGTAGTTGTATGTGATGTGCGCACGGTCTTCAAGGTGCCCTTCGTCAGTGACGGACATGCGGACCCATGCAGGTAGATGGGTGTAGTAAGGTCGGGCGGTGACGAGAAGGAGGTTGTACTGGTCGGGCTTCAGCATCGACGAGAGCAGACGTGCGACCTGGGCGCCAGTGCCGCCCGCACCGACAATAACGACATTAGGACGGCCAGCCATGTTGAACATTTTGTCGAAGTGTTTTCGCTTGGATTATGTAGCAAATGCGTGGCAGCAGTGATGCGAGCTAGCGGCGAGAGGGTACAGCATGGAGGAAAAAGTCTTTTGCGGGCGCAGCTAGATTTATTATCATTGCATTGTCGACTTTCAGAGGGTACATGTCCCACGTAAGAGAACCTTCCTCATGTCGGTATTCCGGGATGGCTCCACTGTCGCGAAACGGTAAAGTGATATGTACCAATACCGGTGGCGGATGTCCCAAGATAAACTCGAAACGTGTGCGCCCATTCCGTTAGGTTCGCAGGAGATATGTATCACGGAACGCGATATGGGAAGTTGTTCCAGGAGAGACAAACGGCATACTGCGAGCCGAAGAAACTTGTACTCGGAGGTGGCGCTGTCTCGGAGAAGCGTCATCGGCGCTATAGACTGACGACGTCGTGCAAATCAAGCTCAAGGTGTATAACGCCAAAGCCGTGCTGCAATAATTCGTCCACCTCGGAGCCGGTGACAGACGGGACGAAGCCAAGAAGAAGGGAGACGTACATAATTGCAGAAGCATCTAAAGGACCGGACTGCCTCCAGTATTGGGAATGACATTGATTGGTCTCCCACAATGCGTCAAGCTAGGCATGAGTCTTGTCAGTTCAGACCGATTCGGGTGTAACAAAGTGAAAGGATGGCGCTCCCAGGGAATCCCGAGTCGGAGTCGGAGTCCCACACAGATAATATCTTTTCACATCACATGTAGGGAACGCGTCGCGAAAAGAAATACATACCCCTGTATGGCGCCGGAGCGACTTCGCACTTCTTGCATGTCGAGTCTTGATTTCAAATGAGCTGAATAAGGTCGATGGTATATTCAAAGAGATAAGTTATACTTGGTTAGTCCAATCAAAAGGGATTTTGATTTGAGGAAAGACGACAGCCAGTTTCCGATCAAAATTCCCCAGAGGACACCGAAGTATCCTGCGCCACCATACTATAAAACATTCAGTTCTTGATAATACATTTTTAAAGAGGCCGGAAAACAAACCTTTCCATTAGTAACAACAATCATCTCGATTGCCCCTTTATACAACACGGGTTTCTTCTTGGAGAGTCCCAAAAGGATGAGAACATTCTCCTTGATCACATTAGCATGACCGGCTGTCTTTGCGAATTGTTTCTGTTCTTCCCAGTTGATGACATCTCCAGCAGCAAAGATACGAGGGTGATTGACAAGTTGGAGCGTCTGTCCTACTTTGACATTTCCAGAGGGAGTCAGAACATCTGGCCCCAGAGAAGCGATAAATTTGGTGTTGGGGCGACCTCCACGAGTGGGTACCTGCAGGTTGCGCTTTAACTAACTGTCCTAGACGATATTCGCAAGAACATACCACTAAGTCGGCCGCAATCTTCTTCCCGCTGCGCGTGACAACGCAGCCATCCTTGATTTCCAAATCGTCGACGTACTCTCCCAGCATAGCGTTGATTCCTCGGGCAGCAAATTGCTTGACGATATACTTCCTATACTTTTCAGGATAGGTATTGTTAAGATATAGAGACTGGGCGTGTACGATCGTAACATTCTTCTTCTTCGGGAGCGTAAGGACAATAAAAATGATAACAGAGATTAGCTTACAGGTCCAATATCCTTGATTTCTCCAGCGAGCTCTGAAAGCATATCAGTAACATACGTTTATCACACGAAACAGAAGACATACCTAGCCCAACGGCCCCTCCACCAACGAGAACGATGTTTTCCGCTTTTGCAAATCGACTGCGCCAGGTGTTCAGGACCTCCACCGCTTCCGCCTTCGTGTTGGGAAGATCAAGAGGTCCTTCCCACCTAGTCCCCGGTGCCAGTATCAGAATAGAGTATTCGACCTTCTCCCCATTGTCTAGTACGACATATCCACCCTGCTGGTCCTGGTCGACGATCGACGTGACCGATGCAACGATAAGTTTCTTGTTGCCAGTGTTGAATTTCTCGCCGAGTGGCATGAGTGCGCAATCTTCCAGGTGTCCTTTCGAGGTCACCGCCATACGATGCCCTGCGGGCAGGTGAGTGAAGAACGGGCGAGACGTCACGAGAATGAGATTATGCTTCTTCGCGTCGAGGCGTGTTGATAGCGCGTTCCACGTAGCGATTCCTGCACCACCTCCACCAACGATAACGATATTCTGAGGCTTGGTAGACATGGTCGGAAGAGAAAGGAATGAGAAAAGGTATAAATCGGGTATCAATCATAGTTGCTCTGGACCCTTTTTAACGTTCAAACGTCAAGCCGAGTTGCATTGCGGAGGAGTCGTAAGTTACAGTATGATTTTTGTCACATCACATGGATTACACAACGCGTGCCTCGACGCGTACGGAAAATGCTCGACGGGTATCTATAATTAGTCTCTAAGCATTGTAGAGTACATCCAGACCACAAAAAATGATAAATAAAGGAAAGTCGTTCAGATACATGTAAAATGTCATCTTTTGAATGGGTATGAGAATATGGCAAAAACAAGAGAATTACAGAGCCAAGGCCTTCCTGGCCTTGTCGACCATGAGGGTTTTCGATTTGAGCACAGATGCCAACCAGTTCCCGACCGTAATTCCCCAGAGAACGGCAAAATATCCGGTGCCGCCATTCTGGATTCATGAACGGTTTCGTCAGAAATGATAACATATGACGACATCGGAACGCACCTTTCCGTTGGTTATGACGATCATCTCGGCTGCTCCCTTGTACAGCACAGGCTTTTTCTTTGAGAGTTCCAAGAGGACAAGAACATTCGTTGCAATCACATTGACATGGCCAGCTGCCTTGATAGCCTGTTTTTGCTCGTTCCAATCAACGACATCGCCGGCGGCGAAGATGCGAGGGTGGTTGACGAGTTGAAGCGTTGGTCCAACTTTGATTGTTCCAGAGGTAGTCAGAACATCAGGTCCAAGGGAGGCGACGAACTTGGTGTTTGGTCCTCCTCCTCGGGTGGGTACCTATATTACGCCGTGAGTAATAGTGCTTTGAAAACGTTAGTGGGGAGAACGCACGACTAGGTCTGCCGCAATCTTCTTCCCACTGCGCGTGGTAACGTATCCATCCTTGATCTCAAGGTCGTCGATGTATTCTCCCAACACCGCCGTGACTCCCCGGCTCGCGAATTGCTTGCCGACATACTTACGCCAGCTTTCGGGGTATGTGTCGTTAAGGTAAAGCGATTGTGAGTGGACGATCGTAACATTCTTCTCCTACAGGGGCCACAAATAAATATTTGAGGTTACACAGATATAGATATTGGCTCACCGCTCCAAGATCCTTGATCTCTCCAGCGAGTTCTGCGAAACAAGTCAGACGCCGACGATGAAAATATGGAAAGGTAAACATACCAAGTCCAACGGCTCCTCCACCGACGAGAACGATATTCTCCGCCTTCGCGAACCGACTACGCCACGAGTTGAGCACTTCCACTGCTTCTGCCTTAGTGTTGGGAAGATTCAGAGGTCCATCCCACTTGTTCCCAGGTGCGAGAATGAGAATAGAATACTCGATTTTCTCCCCGTTGTCGAGCACAATATGGCCCCCTTGCTGATTCTGATCGACGATCGAGGTGACAGACGCGATGACGAGTTTCTTGTTGCCAGTGTTGAACTTTTCTCCCAGAGGCATCAGCACGGTGTCCTCAAGGTGGCCTTCGGAGGTGACAGCAAGACGGAGGCCTGCGGGCATATAGGTGAAGTACGGGCGAGGCGTCACTAGGACGAGATTATGTTTTGTCGCGTCGAGGGTGGTTGATAGCGCGTTCCATGCGGCGAGTCCTGCGTGGCCGCCGCCAACGATAACGATATTTTGAGGAGTGGTGGACATAGTTGAAACGAGAAGAATAATGGAAGAGGGGATAGGGGATTTCTGTCGACCATGTCTGCTCTGCGGCTTTTATACGTTCAAGCTGTTTAGATTGCAAAGTCACAAAAAATTGCGAAAGGGGTTTCTTTACCCTTGTTTTTTTCGCCAGGATAGGGAATTTGCTTATGTTAAAACGTCTGACTCATAGGGCTTCTCCGGCCCTTTCTCACTAATCCTCTGTAAACTTCGTTGATTTCACGACTATTGTGCGGGTGGTCAATAAGCAGAACATAACGGCGATGAGCATTATGTAGTGTGGATTGCGTAAAACAAGGCGATCATTTGTAAAACTATAAATAATTCTTAGCCCATCATTCCGGTGACCAGTGGGCGCTTAATGCATAAACGTTCAGGCGATTCGAGCTATGATCTTGTGGTGTCCCACAGGCGCTCGATAAATGCTCGTCATTTCCCAACCAGCTTGCAGAAGTATTTCACGGAACTGAGCAGGCGTGCGTTCCCTTCCATTGAGTGAGCAAATCATCTATATTCAAAGCAAAATATTGAGTCATCAAATCGCCATCCAAATTAGGAACGTACTTGAAGGTCGGAATAGTAAGCGAAGACTTGCGCATGTCCATTGTTTGGAAGGAGGGGTGCTGGAGCGACCTTGCTTTCCATACCTGGGATACTTTGATCGATAGTGGTGTCTTGGCATGCATAGTCCATGAGGTTCTCTATAATGATCAGTTCTGTTTTTTCTCCGGCAGCCACACGAAGATGTTTCAAGATTTTAACGCAGGTAGAGTCTGGCCAATCATGCATGATCATACGCATGAAGTATACTCGGGCATTCTTGATGGGTTGCTCGGCATAGAAATCGTGTGCTAATAATCATATCCTATGAGCAAGGTGAAGGAAGAGGCGCGAGGAAAGGCGCACGTTGAAGAGAGACTCGTCCACTTGTCAACAATTCTGGTGCACTTGCTTCGTAGTACTGGAACTACCGGGTCAGAGATTAAATTTCAATGAATATGATATTCGTTGTTTACCTTGATTCCATCAGGTATTACGGCTTCGCGATCCTGGACGACCAACTTCAAATCTGGGAAAGCTTTGGAAATCAGCAACGACTGCGTCCCAATGCCACCGCCGACGTCGACAACGGTGCTCCCTTTAGGCAAGGCGCCCCAATCGTAACCTAGGATGGGCGAAAACGTGTGCGTAATCAGAAGCTATCATCGGTAATTGTACGTACCATCCAAGATTGCGTTGGGGGGATACAGCCTGGAGCCTACTTCAAATACAATTCCAAAACGCTGCAGTCTGCTTTCGTTTCCTGGTTGTTCGAACCAAGTAAATATGGGAAGATCTGTCTGGAAGGCTTTGTTAAAAGCTGTATGAGATGGGTCCTCGTTCTTCGCATAATTTGGGTCCGTAAACGCTTCCAGGAGGTACGCTGACGACTTGAGCTGATCATCCGTGCTGAAATACCATGAATATGTGAAGATTTGCTCTTAATATAAGTGAAGCGCCTTACAAATGTGATATTGCGGCAGAAATTCCGCTTGTTCCTGGGTATTTCTCTTCTGGTCTGTCTCGAGAAATCAGCAAGAGAATAAAGTTTATAAAAGCAACGTCTACCTTTCAAATAGATCTTTTACTGGTTTCCCAGTGTCACTGGCTGACGATATGCGGTTATTAGCGAATACATCGGGAGAGACCTCTGGATATGCATAATAACATCATCAATAATAGATTTTATATAGTCCGATGCTAAATCACCCTTGAAGATGTGCTCGGTAGCAAGCAGTCGAAGAACGCGTCCTTGACAATTGGTCAACAATCAAATATATTTGTTTATTAGAATACAGAAAATGACGTCTAATGAGAGCATACCTAATTTACTCGGGTCTGTGTTGTTACGGGCACTAATATCGTCGATATGCAGTCCCTGTGGTCCTGCCTCTCGCAAAATCTCGACGACATTGGTTTCTACCGCTACTCTGAGAGCAGATGAAAGGTGGAACTGCCAATGCATATAAATGAGCAGGTGCGTATAGGAAATGAAACATGCATACTGTAATCACCTGCATCGCTGTGGTAAGTAATCCCATAGGCGCTGGCCTGACTGTGGCAATAAGCTGAGACGCCGCTGCAATAATAATTGATGCGGCCTCAGATATCTCCGGATTCATTAGAGGCGCCTCGCTTTGGGGCGAGAATGGCTCGTCCAACGAAGGTAACTTGACATTCTTGGTAGCGCAAGCAAGCTCAATCTTGGAGATAGAATCGGTGATTAGAGAGGCCAACGAGCGCAGTGTTTGACTGGTCATAACTGTGATTGGCCCAACGAGTGTAACGAAGAGCCTCACAGAATCAAAGTGCCCTATTTAAGAGGTCACAAATATAAGCGGTAGTTCCTACTTTGAGTGGGCAGGGTGTACACGCACTTCGAAATGATTACTGATCATCAGCATTGCGTAAAGAACGGATCCTTGCCATGATTTCGGGAATGGTTTGGAAGACTCAATACATATTTGCATGAGTATTTAACTACATTTATGGTCATTGATATAATATTTATGATACCTGTGAGAACTGAAAGGGTCAAATGTCTGTCAAATGCTGACATCGAACATATGATCAACAGGATGCCCGTCGATCTTTTATGGGCGCTCCCGAGTCAATTCCTTTGAAACGTTTTGTACTTAGATAGCAAAGTTAGAACTACTCACATGGCCCTATTATGGCCCACAGAAATCATGATCGTGATGTCTACTGGATCCACCTCCGATCGTATAATTCAGGGATGATGTAAAAGAACTTCGATCGAATGCCCCCGACCTTGGATATTCGAGCCCTCTGAATCGTGCTATTAACTGCCGACTATACTATCAGAAGATGTTCCGAGATATCTCCCCTCAGATGGCTGGACTGGTGAGCAATTGGTGCACCACCCTGCTCTATGGTGAGAGATATGATGGTCTGTCGTACTTTGGCGCTTATTCTAAGGCTTTCGTTCTTTTCTCCTAGGAATAACGTGGGTAACGTTCTTAATCCTTAACGACCAATTTGATAGACACTTAACGAACTGTTTATACAAGGATTGTGGTGTATTTTGCCTGTGTTCATACGCTCATAAAGAGACGGGACGATAGATTGCGTAGCACCACATGGTATGTGATGTTGATGAAATGTTAACAGTATCGCCTCATAAGTTAATTTCGTACCAGGATTCTATTCTGCACGGCGACCATCCAATTCGTTCTTTCAACGATATACGTCGCCTTAGCCCTTCGAATTTTGATTGAAGGTTTCATTTGGGCCGTCAATACTCCTGGAGGGACGTTAGAATATTGGATTGATCCCTCAGTTCGATCACAAGTCGTATCAAAGGCTGTCTATGTTACAAATGTAGGTGCATTGTGAGCCTTTCAACTATACTCTGATAAATTTGAATACTTATATGCCCTCAGTCGATCGTCGGCGACTCGATCATGGTCTGGCGTGTGTATGCGGTCTGGGGACAAAATCTTTACATCTGCATCATCCCAATTTTTCTTGTCTTCGGCACAATTTGTACTTGTCCAATTTCAGATCTAAGGCCTACCTAACCACTGACCGATTATGCTTCACAGTAACGGGATATATTTCTATCAAACAACTAGCAGGAATCTCTGTAAACTCCCTCGATAGCCTCTTCATTATTGGGAAATGGATTCTCGCAACTTGGGCGCTTTCAATTTCAACGCAAGTCATTTGCACCTCCTTGATCGCGGGCAAAATCTGGTGGCATGCTCGTCACAGTGCCGGATCCAAGGCTCGCTACCTTTCAGCTATAGCAATTGTAGTCGAATCCGGAGCACTTTATACCATTGCGACGATATTCTTGTTAGCATTCTTCGACATGAAGACCCAAGCAGGAGCCATAATCGGAGATATGACTGCTCAGATCGCCGTGAGTTGACTTTCGAGTTTGTTTCCTTTGCTTACACATCATTGCATCCAGACTATCGTGCCTACTCTGATTATTATTCGAGTTGAATACATAAGGCGAAAGGACATGACGTTGCTGAACAATTCTGTCAACAAGGTTCAGAAGCCGTCGACACGCGCCTCGATCGCTCTATCAACATTCCAAGCAAGCAACAATGTGCTCCAAGTGGAAGTATCGAAGTCCTCTGCACAGGAAGCTGACAATCTGCAGAAAACTTGGGGACAGATTGGTATGGACCCAGAGAGGGCGGTATGGGAATCCCAACATTTTGACCAAAGGAACTGTATGTAAATTACACTAAACCATTGACGTCTGAGTTCATATGATATACATTCTTGTTTCTCTGCTCCTCAGCGTCGTGTTCGAAGTCAAATCCAATTGAAATTGTAAATTTGATACTGGCGTGGTGGTTGAGTAGAGGTCGGATGCGCTTTTGTCTATATTGGCTTCCACACGAAGATTTGTTTAGTCCAGTGTGAAATTGAAATTAGACCCTTTATAACATGCCAAAGGCTGGCATGTCATGGTGCTCGAACTTTGAATTGAAGTGGTGGTATTTCGTACACACTCAGTGGGAGGAGCATCAAATTTGTAGCTCACAAAGCAAAGATCAATCACAATCCGTGTGGGGTGCTATATTTTTCCCCGACTTCGAAGCCAATGTTGTGTATGACCAGCTCCAAACCCTCACTAACTATGCTGGGCCAAGTGCCGAAAAATGAAAATTGTATATATATGTGACAAAGTGTATATACATATATAATTTTTTTGGATATACATGTAACACTTTGGTAGCATCATTAACGTGGTCTAGGGATAGTATGTATGAGTTCTGCGCGCGCGAACAGAAAAAGTCTGTTCGCGCGCGCAAAAGTTCTGCTCGCGCGCGCGAGCAACTTTAAGCCGGCCCGGTAAGCCGGTCTCGCCTTTGCCCTCGTAGGACGGGAGGCACGTACACATAAGGCACGATATAGGTACCGTTAAAAATCTACGAGCAAGGAGATTTCAACCGTGTAGGTTTTCTACTATTTTGACCTCATATAAAAGGGAGAGGAAGGGAAAGATTCATAGTACAGGTTCCGATGCTCCCAGTCCGTTGCAGCAGCAAAATGGACTAAATTTTGATAGGAGGGGGTATAATAAACTGTTCCTGCTCCTAGACATCCTTT
>MU155686.1:0-13833 GCA_015484465.1 Pholiota conissans
TAGAAAGGTTCTATTTTTAGTGTGGGGACTTCCGAAAAAGGTAGCTGAGTCATGAAGGCAGTGTTCGGTATTGCGCGGAAAGGTCCGCAGCCAGTGATGGCCGCTTCAATAACCTTTTGATGAGATTCCATAAATAGTTATTTATGTCGGATCTATAGTGGCCGGCAATGGGCGCTTATTGGGCGCTAATGATATTGTAGATCACTGTAATGAAATCACGCATTGGTACTAATGAAATCGCACACCAGTAATAATGAAACCGCGCATGGAAATAATGAAAGCGCACACTGGTAATAATGAAATCGCGCACTGGTACTAATGAAATCGCACACTGGTACTAATGAAATCACACACTGGAAATAATGAAAGTGCAGCTGATAACCGAATGAAATTGTACAAGTAGAATGAAAGCGCCGCACTGGTAATGAATGAAAGCGCCGCACTGGTAATTAATGAAAGCACATCCGCATATGGATAATATAGACAGTATAAATAGAGCATATATAATTGGATGAATATTGTTGTCTTATCGAGGAAATCATCTCCGGGATGCAATGATGGCGTGTGCGAGTGGGAATGAAGTCAAATGATGGTAGAAATGAAGTAGGTGCCTGGACAAATGAAAGCGCGCAAAGATGGCTATTGAAATCGCAGTGGGCAGTAATGAAATTGCTCTGGAGCCTATTGATAGTGTACGCGAGTTGAAATGAAGACCCAGAAATGATAGCCTGCACGAACGCGAATGAAAGCGCGCATGGAGAGGCATTGAAATTATATCTGAATCTAATGAAATCGTCTCTTGGGTGTAATGATAGAGAACGCGAGTGGGAATGAAGTTGAAAGATGATAGAAATGAAAATAGGCAATGTGAAGAATGAAAGCGCGCACCAGTGCTAATGAAATTGCGTGTGGATAGATATGAAAGCGCACTCTGGCACCTATGAAAACGTGCGACAATGAATGAAATCGTCCACTGACAAGTATGAAGCTGTAAAGGGGAAGAAATGAAATTACTGCTGTTAAGTATTGAAATCATATATGAGTGCAAATGAAATTGCTTCCCAGTGATAATGAAAATGCACACGATGGTAATGAAACCACCTCGCGGAAAGAAAAGAAATCAGAGGCGGCGCTTATTGAAATTGCAGTCAGCGTCTAATGATATCGCACCTGGCGAGTATTGAAATCGGCCTCACGGAATAATGAAACCATGTCCGGATAATAATGAAATTGTATCCTATCTCAATGAAAGAGCACACCGACTGCCATTGAAATTAACAGTGTGATCTATTGAAAGTATATACGAGAAGTAATGAAACTGCATCCGAATCAATATGAAATCCAATTAACAACCCAATATGCCTTTAATTTCATTCTATTCAGAGTTGCCGTGTTGATATCATTTCATAAAAACGACGGCAACTATCACAGCGGGTGTGCTGAACGTTGCCGTCTCGTTATCATTGTGAGTGGTAGGTACTAGTGCCTTCTCATCAATTGAAGTCATGGTAGGCGCAACTTAGGGCATGCAAAAATACATGCTTAGTGTTATAATATACGACCACGGCGAAGGTATCATCAAGGTATCGACGTCTATTACTTATGGCGACCAAGCGTGCACTTCCTCCTCCCCCTCAAACACAGGCCTTGCAGTCGAAGACCTTTCGCCCTCCTCCTTTGGATGGGTCACTGAAATTACCAGAAATTTACGACTGGCATGCAGAAAATACGCCAAATCATCGTCTTTTTGTATTTTGTGACGAGAACCAACAAACTAAAACAATATTATGGCCAGAAGCTGTCAAAGCTATCTACAATGGCGCCCAGTTCCTACGAATGAAGATCGGTGAACAGGACAGTGCACCCATTGTTGCGATTCTTGCCATGGCTGGTAAGTTCGCGGCCTTTGTTCATTCAAACAATTTCGAATCTTTCCTATACAGATACGATAACATACTTTACGATGTTAATGGCAATTATACGGGCGGGATATATAGCATTCCCCATATCTCCTCGTAACTCGCCGTCCGCGGTTGCCCATCTCATTTCATCTGTTGGCGTTCATTACATCCTTGTTGGGAACGACCAATCGATGATAGACTTGGCAAATGAATCTCTTCAAAGTTTGAAGGAGAACTATAGACACAAGGTTACTAGTCCGCCGCAACTGTTTCGCATCCCCAACTTTGAGGATCTTTTCGTCGATACTGGCGACGACTTCAAGACCCTGCCAGCTATTAGGAAGGGCTCCGACGACATTATCATTTATTTACATTCTTCGGGTAAGCCTGATGAACTATCCTACGATTTCATTCAAACGTTACTCCTAGGTTCAACGGCTTATCCAAAGCCCATTCCATGGACAAACTATCGGTTCATGCAATTATCGCTTATACCATTCTTCGGAGAGCGTGATTTAACGAACCAAGTGTTTTCGCTGCATTCTATGCCTATGTATCATGGAATGGGCATTTTACAGTTATGTTGGACCGTATGTTGCTCTTTCATTAACATGAGGGGGTCATCGAAAGTTGAACTATCCGTTTAGGCATCATGCGGTTTGGTAGTCAGTGCCTTTGAGCCGAAGTCGCCGGCACAAATTCCAACTCCGGAGAACCTCTTTCAGGGGGCCGTGGGCACCGAAAGCGACATCATTTTCTGTGTTCCTGCCATCATCGAGGCAAGTCTGCGCCCTTCATGCATGTCATTGCTATCTAACAGCACGGTAGGCATGGTCCCGGAATCCGGAATACATCAAATGGCTTGCCACACGTGTTGGGGTGGTAAGTGGTATTCTGAAGTTACGACCCTTCGCTACGCTCATTGACATGTTCAAGCTCTTTGGCGGGGGTCCATTGAACAAGACTGCTGGCGACTACATGACTTCTCAAGGCGTCTCTATCTTTATACTCTATGGATCGTAAGGTTATTCTCATGTTGCATGATGCCTCTAAACTTATGTATACTGTGTGGCTTCACAGGACCGAGAGTTGGATAATGAGTCCCATCCTTCCAGGTAATTTTTGACGCTGACAACACCCTTCGTGAAACTAATGTTGGTTCTTTTGACGAATAGCACAAGTAGGATATGACTGGGATTACTTTAGATTCCCCAACTCGGTGAAAGCCGAAATGGTCCCATACGGTGATAATACGTTCGAATTTGTTATGGTTGTAAGTCAAGAAATTGCTCGTACTTCGATGTCGATCTTAGTATGAAATGTCTAGTCTAATCCATACTGCCGTCCCTCTGTAATCAACACCAAGGTGGACAACATTGATGCTTATGCAACATCCGATCTCATGACGCCACACCCCACAAAACCTGGGTATTGGAGAATCTATGGCAAGACTGATGATCAAATCATGCACAACACCGGAGAAAAGGTGAATAAAGACTAACACTGCGCTCGAGCTTTCAATCATTGACTTCCTCCTAGACTAATCCAGGCCCTCTTGGTAGGTAGTCTACCGTATATGTGGACAACAATAGAATTAACAATTCACACGCAGAGAACATGCTCAACCAAGATCCTCATGTCCAATCCTCAGTGATGTTTGGACGTGGGATGTTCCAAGCTGGAGTCATCATCGACCCGAAGCCAGCCTTCAAATTTGATCCATCGAACGAGGCCGAGCTTGCAAACTTCAGAAATAAGATATGGTACGTACTGACTTTTCCAGACAAATTGTGCTTGCACTGACTTTTAGCAGGCAGACAATACAGAAGATGAATAAATTTGCACCACAACATTCTCGCCTGTTCAAGGAGATGGTTCTGGTTGCGAAACCCGATAAGCCTTTCCAGTACACAGCGAAGAGCACTGCACGTCGCCAAGCTATCATCAACCAATACGAAGACGAGATAGAGGCAGTTTACGGGGCCGTTGAAGCTACGACACAGTCAAGCATACTACTTCCTAAAGAGTGGGATATCATCTCTGCCACCAACTTCGTCAGATCGGTCATCAGCAGTGTTCTGATTCATGAAGTTAAAGATGACGATGATATTTTCCAGCATGGATGTGATAGGTCCGTATAGTTCGTATTTTCATCATAACATCTCAGTTCTCATATGTATATTTAAGTCTTCAAGCGACGTGGATCAGGAATACGCTCACCCGCGCCCTACGCGATGGTTTCCAGCTGGATACTCGAAAGAATGTTGATAATTTCGTTTACGAGTATCCTTCTATTTCTAGCCTGGCTGCCTTCCTAGTCGCTCATATCTCTGGAAACCATGCCGACAAATCGTCGAACGAGGCCAAAGAACAAGACATGCTGCGGATGGTCGAGAAATACTCACACAATTTCCCCGCGCATATTTCGCGCATTGTCTCTTCATCCGTGCGCAAAACTGTCCTTCTAACAGGATCAACAGGAGGGTTAGGAGCTTTTATTTTTAACTCCCTTGTTGCGGATGAAGATGTTGAACGCATTTATTGCGTTAACAGACCAACTAGGGCTGGAGCACCAAGTTTATTGGACCGACAGCGAGTGTCGCTAGTTGAGAAAGAGCTTCCTAAGGAGCTTATGGAATCGAAGAAGATGATTTTGCTCGAAGGTCGACTAGAGGAGCCTCAGTCATGGGCCCTCGATAAATCTGTCTATGATGAGGTGTGTCCAAAACTCAACACTTGCTCGTCGTATATTCAACATTTCTCCTCCAGATGCAATATTCCATAACACATATTATACACAACGGTAAGTATGTTCAAAGACTCCTGTCACATCCCAGGCTTACTTGTCCCCCATAGCCTGGCCGGTTGACTTTAACCTCGCTCTCACCTCGTTCGAGGCGAATATCATGGGAGTTCGAAATCTAATCAACTTCGCTCTTTCTTCTCCACTTCCAAGCCCACCAACTCTGATTTATACCAGTACCATTGGCGTATTCCAGACCCCAATTTCTGCTGGAGACCGTCTCCCGGAAGTGCCAATTGAAGCCAAAGTGGCGATTGGGACTGGCTATACTGAATCAAAATGGGTCTCGGAGAAAATACTGGAAGCCGCGTCTTCACAAACTTCGCTCAAGGCCATTGTGGTACGTGTAGGCCAGATCTCTGGAGGTCCGAACGGCTTTTGGAACACAAAGGAGTGGTTCCCCGCATTAGTCCAAAGCGCCAAATTCGTATTTTGCCTGCCGAACGTTCAGAAGGTACGTTAGTTTCAGTTATCAAATCAATATATTGTACATATACCAATTAATTGAAATAGGACATATCCTGGATCCCAATTCAAGCCGCCGCGGAAGCTTTGGTCGATTTTATGGAATCTTCCGAGTCAGGTATCGCTCATCTTGTCCATCCCAGATCTGTTCCTTGGTCGAAGCTTGCAACGGCGATTACATCCGAACTTTCTGCGCCTCTCGTTCCTTACCATGAATGGTTGTCAAAACTGGAGCATATGGCCATTTTGCAAGAAAGAAATCTCCAGACCGAGCAGGATGCAATAGCTGCTTCTCGCCTTCTCAATTTCTATAGGAACATTGCTTTGAAGAAGGATGGAACCGAGCATTTCTCTGAGGCATTTGGTTTTCCCGCCCTTTCTACCGAATTCGCCGTGAAGAATTCCTCTACCTTGGTTCATTTGAAGGAACTGAGTGACGAAGAGGTCAAGAGTTGGCTTACATACTGGAGAACTGCAGGTTTTATGTAATTAGTGTCGTCCGTAGCCTGTGAAAGACGTAAATATAAATCGAAATGGAATCATATGTATGTAAAGTACTTTGTAGTTCGACCAATGATCAAAAAATCGACCGCTATCCCGATGTCCACCTGACCCTTTCCTCCCTTAGTATAACTTCCAAATCTTCCAAATCCATTCCTTTCCGAAGACCTCTTTCTTCGAAGTCATCAATCAGTGTTAGTTCGCCTTGTTCACCCCGGCCAAAAAACCAAAAGCGGCACACCACGAAAAAACTCCAGTGTCTTTACGGGGAATATCTAAAGGTAACCGGGGCGCCCACAATGCACCCACGACTCCTAATAAGCATATGCCTACTAGTAGACAGGCCATTCCAAGGGTGTGGACAGAAGTTGTGGTAAGCAGGCTGTCGGAATACTGTCGGGCGAGGCGTGGAGCTGAGCCCACCAAATAGGGCAGAACCATGGAAGCGTCGGCAAGGGATCTTGCGTGAGCATAGGAGGACGGTAGCAATGAGGTATAAGCAAGTGGTCCAGAGGAAGAAGTGAACGATACGATCTAACCGTAGCAAAAAAATTAGTGCAATATTAGGGTCAGATGAGTGGAGAGTACCGTTGGTGTGGGGAGATAACGTCCTGAGCGCACGTTATCCTTCGCTTAAAAGTTGACAGAATTTTGATGAACCTGCACAATGACGTCCGTCGACACGTCGATATGGTGAAGAACTTGAAGGGATTCGGGTGGTGGGAGACGAGCGCCCACAGGCGAGGCTACTCCACACTCATGGATCACGCGAGCGATGATGTCTTCGATAGCCGTTATGGTCGCTAGCGCCGTGGAAGATACGCAGAGGATACTGGATTGCGAAGAACGATGACAAATGGGGTTGGATATAGCTTTATTGGAGACCGGCCTGTAGCACGAGCT
This sequence comes from Pholiota conissans, assembly GCA_015484465.1. Lineage (NCBI taxonomy): Eukaryota > Fungi > Basidiomycota > Agaricomycetes > Agaricales > Strophariaceae > Pholiota > Pholiota conissans. Next base: position 6,574 of record MU155686.1, read on the forward strand.
TTGACGGCACGATGATATGCTGGCGGTGCTGTGGGTTACATGGTGTGTGCGGAAGGTATGAGGTCCTAGAGGGGATAGTGATGGTGTTGACCAGCAGTGGGCTGCCCACGTAGTTGAATGAGGGAGTTGAGAGTATCGTTGTCCTAGCCCAAGCCTCCCCATCCACCCCCGCCTTCTTTCAATCCCTCAAGCCATTCCGCTCGCGTCTTCACGAGCTCTGCAGCACAACTTAAGCTCGCACGAAGAATGAGAGAAACGATCACACTCACAGGCCCGCACAAACGCGTGCGTTGGGAAGTCGGAGCATAAACATTGGAGAGAGAGTGCCGCCTTCAGCATGTCATGGATGAGGATGAGGAGAGCTCAGAGCCCAAAGTGAGCGCGTCGTCGATACCATCACATGACAGCACATCAACCAACCCTCGGAGCCGAGGTCCCGACGCGCCGTCGGCCTGTTTGTACGTCGCACTGGGTGTGTTTCTCGCATGCTCTACACTGCTCTACATACCACCCTCCAACGTACCAACCCCTATCAATGCGCTTGTCTAAGCTATTCGGTGAGTATCGTGTCATACCACGTCCAAAAAGTTGACGAAGGGGCGCAGGACCCGTGCTATGGCGCAAACAGGGATATGGATGCGTGATTATTGAGCGCTAGTGAGCAGTGGAAGTGTCGTTGAGATGGATTATGTATATGATATATGATAGACGATGTCGATGAACCCACACACACACGCAGAATGGCTGGCCCCTCGACGCGTCATAACACGCCCGTGGTCCATGGACGATCAGTGGATGTGTTCGGGAGGTCCGCACGATGCAAGTCGATTGTACGTCAAACCGCTTTTCCCCTACGCTGAAATCTCTCATCACCTTCTACCCTTCCTTAACTCGACGCCAGATCGACTCAGACCATGCCCATCGCTGTCTTTACGCTATCAGCATCCTCTCCGCAACACATACACCACTCATACGTATCAGCAATCAACTATCCCCGTCCCTACCCTCCGTTCTCCACCCGCCACCCGCACGCATCGTCCGTCCTCCCCCGCCAGCGCTCGTATTCCTTATCCTTGTGTCCAGTCGCTCATCTCGTCTCATCTCGTCACGTCACGTCCGCCCCGCCGCCTCCCTCTTTCTCTTTCCCTCGCACACCTCGATCCACTTAAGCCCTCGAATCTAGCCTATCCAAACCATCCTCGTCTCTCGCACGAAACGTCGCGTGGTCTTTTCATCTTCATCCCATCCTCATCGGTTTTCATCTTCCGTTGTTGATCCAGATCCAGAAACTCAGATGTACAGTACGCATGTACGCACGCACAGCGGTCGTACCGTAATGGGTATCCCTTCCATCCTCAAGAACCCTCGCTCGTCACCCGCTATATCACACGGTCACTCGTTGGTCCACCTTCCATGCCCATGCCCACGTCCACGTCCAAGTGTTTACACTCGCACTTGTCGTCCGTCTCTCCCTCCCTCCTTCTATGCCTCCTCCTTCGAATTAGACCTCGCTCAGGCTCATCATGGATTCGCGAGGTCGCTTTCCTTCTTTCAAATTTCTTCTTCAATATCTTCTCGTCCCTCCATCCTTCGTTCGTTCGTTCGACTGCTCATATACTCCTCGAGCTCAGGAGTCGTGGTGCGTTGTCTTGCTGCAATCAGCTCGTGCGTCTGCTGCGTGTATATCATCGTCATATTGGATTATTGGTTGCTCTTGCTCGTGCTCGTGCTCGCGGCACAGTACACCGTGACACTCCCCAGCCTACTACTACGAGCACGGGCGCCCAATCCTAGGCCAAAGCCATTCGCCTTCGCGTACGTGCATTCATTCACGAACATCACAATCGTAGGAGATACAAGCCAGAGTCCTGGTCCTGAGGGTCTTAAAGTTCCTGAGTATCCATCGATGGGTGGTGGAACATGGGCTGGGGCGAACTTGGGGGTGAGGACTGCTTTTTCTAGATCTTCCTTCTAGAAAAATAAATATGTGGTACGCTATTTGCTTCTTCATGTCCGTTGCTCTGCGTTTGCTTATCTCCGTCTCGTTAGGATTTCAATGTCTTTCACGGAATAACCCTGCAGCATAGGTCAAGGAAATGGCGTATTTTCGGTTGAACAACCGCTCTTTTTTTGCACTTAATATCACTCAGAGAGGCGTTATGGTGTTTTTTTCGTCCCCTATGTATTCCACATGTGTTTCCATTTCAAGTCTCGTTTCCATTTCCATCTCAGTTACCCGTGTTTTTATTTATTTTAGAATTCTCTTGATCCCTCACGTCGCGCTCGTGCGCCTCTCTGAATCAACCAAATAGTTCTTTATTCCAACGTATGATAAAATGGCAATGATACCAACGTTAACATAAAATGGGAATTCCCCTCAGATTCAACGATCTTACTGTAGATGCGGCCTGACGAACTCCATCAATGGTACCTTCAGCTCGTCCTCTGAAGAAAAAGTGAATCTGTCAACGGTATCAATGTCGTCCTCAGCCTCGGGATCATCTCGTGCGTCTTGAACTTGAAGGTCAACCACAACCGGCTGATTCGTTTCTCGAACATAGAATACGATACATACGGTTATACTAGAACAAGATTCCACTGCTTTTTTTCTCTTCTTCAAAGTACCGATGATGAGGGTGTAAACGCCGACGGGGGATGGGATGGAGCCTAGGCTACGCTATATGGATTGGAAATGGCAACGAAGATGCTTGGTGGTCTTGTAAAGGGTGTAAAGAGGACGCTGGAACGACGACTGGGGGTAGGTGGAGATAGCCGTAAGAGGGAGAGCGGCGCGGTGTAAGGGTCGATGTAGAGAGGATACGACGGGAGGGACAATGAGCAGGGGAGATTGCTGTTCCTCCCAAAGTGGAACAGGGTGTTGAGAAGCGTGCATCCTCACGGTTTAGGCGTTATCGTTTAGATTGAGGGTTGGATGTGTCGTAGGGTGGATGTGCAGTGGTAGAGAGTTGGAAGGAGTGTATTCGTCCGAGTCACCAGAATGAGAGCAAAGCCATAGCGCGCGTATAGAGTTTCGAGGATCAATGCGATACGAGAGGAGTGCAACGTGTACGACGGCCGCGGTGAAGGGACTTGGAGGAAGGACGATAAGACGGCATGCGACCATGGCGTGCATTGAGAATATGAAAATGAAAACGAATGCGCGATGACGTTAACAATGTCGAGGAATGGCTGATGGAGGTGTGTGGGGTAGATGTTCAGTCCGCGAGCGTCGCCGCCGGTAGATAGGACAACCTTCGAAGAGGGAAGACACCTAGGAGGGAACTTGAAGAATGACACCAACCGAGGGCGGCGTGTGTAAGAGTCTGGGAGTACCGTTCAGGGAACAGGCTTGAGGGAGATGACATTGGTAACATACAGTATACGGGCAAGGGGACGCGATCCAAGTCCAACGGCGTCCACGAAACGAAGCCGACCCTCTCCATCTAGTCCAAACTTCCTCATCCAACCCCGCCTCACTTCAACCCACGCACTCAAGCCCGTCCTGTCTGTGTTCTACAGTGCAATATCAGTTGGGCCCATTCCATGGGCAGAGTAGCCGATCGTACTCACGAGAATACATAAACGCGTGCATTGATTTGGAATGTGAGCAGAAGCACCTCCTTCGGCGCATAACACTAATCAGAGAGAAGAGGTAGAGAGAGGAAGACGTAGTCGTACTTAGCCAGCGAATAGTGATGAAGGAGAATCGTGGACGCCATCATACATGAATGCATGATAGCGCATCAACCCGACGCGCGTCGCTGGCCGGTCCGCCCCAGTTTGGGGTTTATCACAAACCGACATCCTACGCACGCAGCCACTACCCCCACGAGCTCTTCGTCTCAACCCGATCTCCTCCACACCACTTGTTCTTGTTGGCATAGCTCGCTTGTCGCCATCGCACGCTTATTTCTACATCTACTAGCTTCTGGGAAGCAAGAGTACTTCGGGCTAAAGAAATTGTCGCCCAAACTTCACGATCCAAATTAAATGATAGCGCACTCAAGCTTTCACCGCCCTCGTCTCTTTCCTCCCTACTCCTCTCTTTCCTCCGTCGTCCTCTCTTTCCTCCTTCGTTGTCTCTTTTCTGCTTGCTCTCTCTTTCCCACCTTCCACCCTTCCTCCTCAATCCATTCCTACCTAAAGTGTATATGATCTACGCTTCTTGCCGGTGAAGCATATATCAAAGCAACATCCGAGCTAAATAAAAAGCTGTGCTAATACATCTATGTACGCTATAAATATAAAGTCATAAACTGCATTCCATGCGCTGCAAGGTTGCCCACACGAATATACTCCCCCAAATCATCAATATCACGTCCTGTCTTATTCTGAATTTCAAACACAATTGGCTCCACCGTGCCCAAGAGTCCTTGCCTCGTTTTATTCTGCGCAGACATACCATTCCAGATGACTCTCGCAATGCATGTCTTCGGAATGATAATTTTCTCATTCTTCTGTTGAATATTCAAAATTGCGAGGGTCCATTTCAACTTGTGTGATCCAGGAGTATTATCTTTGACTGTGGCCCGCCGGTCTAGCACGCTAAACTTGAACATGGAGTAATCTATATCATTGTTGTTGATTGAGAATTGTGCGGTGGCATAGTAGTCCCCAATGGCTCGTGGAGATTGGTCCTGGCGGTCGACAAATATTCCAGGCATTAATACGACTGAAATACGAATTCCCATGTGCGTGAGTACCAAAGGCTTGATTGGAGTGAAACCGAAATATAGGGAACGCGAGAACTGATATGAACGGGATGCATAGTTCTTGATACTTGGTGGAAAGAGTCCTGTACGATGCTGGGGAGTTTCTCCAGACCAATTAAAGAGATCAAAGGGTCTATCGGATATAGATTCCAAAATTGCCTCAAGGAGGCGGGAAAATGCTTGCTTGCCTCCCTCGCCATATGCAGTTGCAATGCTCACTTTGAAGATTCCCATCAAAGAATAAGCTGTATCTTCTTCACGCATCACTTCGCGAGTTGCTGCTAGTTGCATTAGACGTGATATAGGGAGCTGAAGGAACCTTGAGAACTCGTTTTCAGTAATCGATGTTGCTTCCCAGATTTGTGTTATGATCTGACGCTTGATCCCGGTGACCCTCAAGATGCTGTAAGTGTTGTCAGTTAAAGTAATGTCTGGATTGAAGTAGTCCCAATCTCGATTGCAGAGCTTTATTAATTTGGGAGCGACCAGTTCTTGAAGCGTCCATCCACGAGTGAACCATCTATCACGATGGATATCCAGTATGAGCTGGGTTTCAGCAAGGTACGCAATACAGATGTTCGATCCTTGGTACCACTTGAACATGGACCGAATGGATTCATCGAGCTCTGAGCTGCTTTCTTTGTTTATACAAATCGTATCCATCCAGCCTAAAGTAAGCCCATGTTTTAGCCACGCCAGTTTGCAGAAACTGACAAGCTTCTGATATCCAGGCTTCGATTGATCAAAATTTTGGTCATGCCAGTCGCGATAAGTGATTTCGCCAGGCGCTTCGCGAAGCCATGTATGGGAGAGAATTGCGTACTGGCATACGGTCTGCACGACCAAGTCTACCTTCCGAGGATCATTCACCAGGTTCCCCTCCTGGTCATCCAGCCCAAGCTTGTTTATGTTTGTCTGCATGATAGATACGACGTGCGCATAAATGGCTCCACGCTCGATGAGTGATATCTCGAGGTGGGTAGATTTGGGAATGAAACGCAAGAGACGGATAGGCATCTTGTTGAAGACATGCTCTTGGAGACTGCGTAGAACCTTTTCACGAAGGTCCGGGTCAATTTGAGGCGTTCCAACTCCGGCAATATTTCCTTGGTTGCTGGTCCATAAAGTATCTACAAGTCGAAAAGGATGGTGAGCTGGCTTAAGAACCGAAGTAGTAGTGGATATATACCTTTTGGTGCCATCGTATGAATTTCCTTCAATGCTTCGTCGCTCGATTCCGATTCTGAATCACCTGGAATAATCAATAAGATTTAAAATTGAATAAAATAACGAGTAAATGTTTCCATATTGGACGACACATACCTTGCTCATGTAAACTAACTCTGATTATAGTTCCTTTATTTGTTGATTCCTTTGGTGCGACGCTGCTAGAAACACTCGCTATAAACTCCTTGAACGCAGTAATCAATTTGATAGCTTCGGGTTTCAAAAGAATGGACTGTGTCGCTATAATTCACAGTTGGTATATCACTCTCAAATCATGATACATTGCTGTAAGGCGCACCTCGTTCATCAATCTCGACCTCATTTGCAACCGCCCCAACGTGGGGTATAATAAATTGCTGTAGCGCCTCCAACAATGCGCGATCTTGGGCGTTTGCGATTACACCGACACCGTCTAGTTCCATTATATCGATTTATTAGTAAAGATCTTTTATCGATGAGGAGGATAAGCTACAATCATACCTTGATCGGTTCGATCTGTCCACCTTTCAGAAGCCGGTGTAAAGTCATTCTCGGTGGTTGGCTGCATGATTCCTGCGCAGGAGTCAATCAGATATATAAGGTCTGATGAGAGATTCACAAACTTTTATCGTTACGGGTGTGATATAATGCGTTGAGTTGAAGCTTGCGGTAGCAACGAATGTGGGAGGGCGAAAGGACTGACTCACAGCCGCCTGACTCTTCATCTTAAAATAGAACTCATGCGCATAGACCTATTTGCGCAGTATCTGGGACTTCGTGCCTCGTTAGGCGCTGGTGGATTTGGCCTATGTCATTCATTTTCACATGGAAGTTTAATGTGAAAGTCACGAACGTCTTGGATACCATTTTCCAGGTCCCAATTTCAAAAGTTAGTATCTTGACGGTGATATGAAGTGGCACAGGCCACGAAAAATGCAGAAGCGTATTGGTATTAAAAGAGAGCGTGGAGCACCCTTCCGATTTTTTGACGAATTGTCACGCGCGGGCATCAGGAAATGTCCGTGGAGCTGTGCGTGATGCGCGTGCTTTACACAAGACCGCGCAGGCGTTTGTGCGCGGTGTGCGTGGTAGGCCCACCCCGCGCAGTCCATAAGGTCTCAACTGCCAGTCTTTTGTACTTCAATTCGTGAGCGTGAGCGTCCTATGATGTCCAAGGTATGTACGAGATATCATTGGACGCTTGGTTACCTGTAGCACACGCGCATGTGTGCATGGCGTATGAAAGGATGTGCGGGGGTGAGCGAGAGTGTGCGAGAGGTGCGCGTGAATGCGCGTGATAAGGTATACAGACTGTGCGGGCCTAGGACGAGTGCGTGCGGGA